>PVIW01003139.1:0-181422 GCA_004026585.1 Noctilio leporinus | reverse complement strand
AAAAAAAAAAAAAAAAAAAAAAAAAAAAAAAGAAAATAGGAAATATACACACACAGTACATTTTAGGAAGCGTTCCATAATAAATGCTTAAAAAGGGAACAGCCCTGGCTGGTGTGGCTCAGTGGATTGGTGCCGGCCTGGGAACCCAAAGGTCACTGGTTCGGTTCCCAGCCAGGGCACACGTAACCAGGTTGCAAGCCAGGTCTCCAGCCAAGTCCTTAGCTAGAGACAGGTGAAAGGCAACTATACATAGATACTTCTCTCCCTTTCTTCCTCCCTCCCTGCCCTTCTCTCTGAAAATAATGAATATTTAAAAAAAAAAAAAAAAAAGAGAGAGAGAATAGTGTCTTGGTATCTTAAAGGGTCAAGTTCAGTCATCTGGAACATTTACTCTGTTTAGCATTTTCTTCCCTCATGTTTGCTGGGTCAAATGTGTGTGTGCACACAACATTGTATGTGTAAGGGCTGGTGTGTGAGAATTGGTGTGTGTCTGTGTAGGGAGGCTGGTATGTGGGAGTGGAGGGCAATGAGTGTGTGTGAAGGCCAGCGTGTGTGAGAGTCTACCCGTATGGGAGGGCCAAGTGTGTGTTCAGGGGTCGGTGTGTTGGGGGCCAGTGTTTGTGCACAAGGATTTCTACAGATGTGTGTGCATGGGTGGGGAAGTGTGAGCCAAGTGAAATACGCATCGACAAATTCTAAAAATAGGTTCTAGGCCTTTGGATGCAGTGGAACTGAAGGAGGTAGACAGAGTCAGCACTTCTAACCATTTCAGCCTGGCCTCTGTATGATATAACTCATCCATTCACCAAAACCTCACACACCATCAAAACATCCAAAAATAAGAGGAGAGGAGACAAATGTTGATGACTTTGTTGACAAGAAAGCCCTAGTTTCTTTTCCTTATATACCTCAGGATCCCAAACCCCACACACACGGAGATAGGCTGACTCCAAAACGCAGAACCTTTGCCTGTTTACTTGATCGTAAATCTTACTGCGGCTTAGAAGGGGATTATGTGCTACACATATGTTAGAGGAATGGCAGGTACAGTACGTGTATAAAAGCATTTAATCACCGTTTTTGCTGAACTGAGAACTCGGTGTGTTATTTGGCTAACTGGGGACTGGCTGCCTTTGCATTTTAACAACAGGAAATTTAAATCTGCAAAGATATTTTAAAGCTTCACTCTCAACAAGGGACTTTACTTTCCCTATTAACTTTAGGTAAAACTTTATTGAAATGGGGATGATTTTTAAAGTCGAGATCTTTGTTATCATAGCCCTGCTCCCCAGGGAATACCCTTGCTTCTCCTGGCATTGGGCCCTCGGGAGGCGACCATCTCGATTCAACCCTCTGGGTCCCATGTGTGCCAGATGGGAAGACAGAAGCTGGGGTGCCCACTCATGAGGGACCAGACTCTGGAAACTGCGAAAGCCACTTCTTCCTCCCAGGAAAGGCATGGGTGGAGGCACAAGGCAGGTAACATGCTAACCATCCAAAGGGAATTTCTTTGCATTTTGAGGATTGTGTTGACCTAAAGGAGGCCAGCTGAACTGGGGTGGGGAGGAGTGGGGGCACTCTGTCCAGGGCCTGGCAGGCTAGAGGCTGAGGCTCTCCCAGCAATAAAGGCCCATTAATGCTCAGTTTTAATTCAAGCACATCCCTAAGGACAAGTGAAGGTGCAAGTCCAGGATGGAGCCCAGGGCTCTGGGAGTGGCTGTTGGCAGGCTGGGCCTAGACATCAGGACCCCTTACCTGCTGAGAAGGTCTGCAGTGGCATACTGTGAAGCCCACCCCAACCCCATGGAAGGGCACTCTAACATGAGAGGCTGCCGAATAGTGAGGTCCTCACACAGATGGGGCTCCAAGACCCTCTTCCCACCTTGCGAGCACAGCCACCTTGGGGACTCCCATCACCAAAGGAACGCACTGCCCAATCTTGTGGGTGATTCCTTGATGTTTGGGTCCCTGCACCTGAGGATAATGGGGCATGTGTAGGACAGGACCACAGGACACTCAGGACAAGATCTTGGGTGAAGCGAGGGAAGGACCAAGAAGCAGTGGTGGCAAAAGCTGGCACTGTCTTCTCTGCCACACCCCCCCCCCCCCAAACCACCAGGCTGGGGCTCCTCTGGGGCCCAGTAGCATTGCCTCTTTCTGAAAACCTGGTGGACTGACATCAGGATACAAACAGCAGATAGAGTGTGGGGCTGGGGCTCCAACAGGGTGGGAAAATGTGGGCTGGAGGCATCATCCAGGAGGCAAGGCTTGGGCGGGTGGAGGAGGGGGTGGTGGTCACAAAGGCCCCCGTCTGGTCTGGGAGCTTGACTCCTGCAGCCCCAACATCAGCCCCCGGTGATTAGATGCTGCAGCCCAGGGTGAAGCCAACACAAGTAGGGGGTGTGGCAGTGTCTGTCACCAGCTACTTCCACCCAAGAAGGTAGGATAGCCTTTTAATTCACTGCTGTGCCTTTGCCTCTAGCCAGAATTTATAAACAAAAACCAGGATGTACACTGGAACATCCTGCAACCCCTCCAAGAGGGCCTGGGTCAAAACGGCCTCACTCTGCCCCACTTTCCATCAATAGCTGCTTTCTCAACCACGCGGGTGAAGGGGCTGCATGTGAAACCCACACTCCCAAGGGACTCGCTCTGGGCAGCCAACCTGGTTAGAACTGCTCCGGCGCTATTGACAGGAGCCTCCGTCCTGAACGGGCCGGTGACGGCACCCAGCGGCCGGCCCGGCTGCCGATGCCATCGCTGGCTTCCTGTGCGCACAGACCCAGAAAGCACCTTTGAATCCAAGAAACTTGTCTAAAAAGCCTGGTCCCCTCATCTGGGCTGGTGTGGGGACCTGTCTACCTACACGCAGTCTGTCTATACCCAATCTGTCTACAATGAGGCCTGTGTCCATCTGGTCTGTCTACACCCAGCCTACCTACACCTGCCCTGTTTTCCACTCACAGGGTGCTAGGTATTTGGGATTCCTGACCCTCACAGCTGGGGAGGCCAAGATCTTCCTAAGGGGTGGAGATGCTTCTGGCCCAAAGCTGGTGTCCAGAGGGAAGGAGAAGGAAGGAAAAGTGGCGGTGCCTCTTTAGGTCTGCCCTCTCCACTCCCGGGAAGCTTGGTGATGAACAAGGGCGGTGCGCACTCTTAATTCTGCTGATGTAGCTTTGGAGACCCTCAGGCCCTGGTGAGCAGCTCACCCGACACATATTTTTGCTGATCCATATTCTACTTGACTTGGCACAAGAAACCTAGCAGAGATGTGAGACATCAGCAGCTGGGGATGGGGGTGGCTCTGGGGAATCCTCTATCAATGAGACCCTTTCTCTCCTGGTTCCATGGCCTCCTTGTAAACCTCTCGGTTATGACTGAGCCTGCGCTGGGGACTGCTGCAGGAAGAGCCCTGCTTCACCCCTCTTCTCCCAATGCTTGTACTCCCTACAGCTCCCAAGCACGGTCATCAAGGTCTGATGTCGCAGCTGCACCTGGACAACTCAACCAGGACCTGGGGGTGGTCCAGGCGACAACATCCACATGATCCGGTCAGATTCCGCCTTCCCACAGCAGAGCACATTCAGCAGCTTAAAGTCTTAGGAGGCCCCATGGCTGGTCCAGTTTCCTTCTTCTAAGCTCCTGCCCAGAGTAGCCCAGACATCCACTGACTTACAGTGTAAGTCACAGGACCCCAAAGAACTGACCATGGACCAGAGAATGAGGCCAGGCCAGGGCAGGCGGGAGCATGAACTGAGCAGACAGCAACACCCAGGATCTGGGCCAGCTTCCCACAGACACAGGGCATAGGTGTCAGCAAGGTCTCACTGCGTGGGCAGATTGGGGGAGGGGCCTTCCAGGGATTCTTTCTCCTTTCTTGCAGGCCCCCTCATCCCCTGGGATGGCCAGGAGCTGTTCTGGTTCTCTGGAGGAACCCACAATAGAGGAGAAAACGAAGCCCAGGTCTGGGTGCCTACATGGGGCATGAGTAACCCAGAGCAGAGCCCAGAAGGCCAGGCAGGGTGTCTATGGGATCAGGTTCGCAGGAAGGAGCAAAGGTCCCCCTTGAGGGTCAACAGTGAGGGAGTGTGGTCTACTGACCCCCAGGGCTGACCCCATGGGCACTTGTGGACTCCCCAGCAGAGCTGGCGCCCTCCTCCCGCAGTGAGAGACAGGTGAGGGCTAGCACTGGCTTTAGAGCCACTACGCACTGATGTTGAGCCCAAGATAATGATTATTATCTTTAACTCCTACAGCCCAAGAGAGATTGGTCTGTGACAGCCCATCCCAGTTAGGCAGGCCTCAGAAAGCTGTACATTCCAGCCTGCTGGGAATGGTGCCTATACAAGACCTTGGTCTCCCTGCTTGCATGCATGTGCACACACAGGCACACAGATACATGCAAGCACAAACACATGAAAACTGTATCCTGCACACATTCATGCAGACATGCATGCACACGCACGGGGACCGTCTCCGGAAGGTGTGCACACCCACATACACAGAAAGTGCACCACACTCAGAAAGGGCACGGAAGCTACCCCCACTCCTGTGTGTGCACACTGGACTCACCCCCTCAGTTTTGCAGCCTCGCTCCTCACCCAGATCTATTCTCATCCTCTCTGGTAGCAGGAGGAGCGCCTGGAGCTCTGTAAGCTTGGAGTTATGGGGAAAAGCTCTAATTTAAAACTTGTTCATAAAGCTTGCTGCTAAATCTTTACTACATGGCATACGAAATACAGTTGGCAGATTTTTATTTCAAATTTAAAATAAAAATATCAAAATAAATACGCAAGTATTTTAAAACAGCACCATGCATTTCGGTCTCAGGTGTTTTTTAAAATCCCAAGAGCAAAATTTCCATCGAAGAACTGGGACTTTCACCTGAGAGAAGAAAAACAGGGGAACACGTGGCGCTGTCCGTGTTTCCCACAGGTAACCGAAAACACTGAAGCAGGAACAGCAATAGGCTATGCCCAGCTCTTTCGTATTCAAACCAGGATCCTTACATTTGCTTAAGGGAAACTGCTAAGGAAGCCACTCTTGAAGCTACGACTGCCCTTTCTGCCCCTTTTTTCCTTGTCCTAATATTTTCGGGTTAGGATTTATATGAGTGTGGGCCACCCACAACTTCCCGCCTGAACTGGACCTTCGGCGCTACTTGGCAGCACATGATGGTGATGTTGCTAAGGCTGTGGCAGGCTTAGCAACACATGGACCTCTAAACACAGTGTGGGGATCAAGATGCGTGAACAATTCTGAAAAAGACAGTTGCTTCCAGGAAAATGCTGGCTACTCGGAGCAGAGGCCCCCTCCATCTGGACCTGCCTCTCTGGCTAGGCCTCCACCCACCCCATGGGCGACCACAGCCACCACTCGGGACCCTTTCTGGGTGGAGGCAGCAGTGCTGGCCGCCTCCGGGCTGGGTCTACTCCCCGGGACCAGGGCTCCCCAAGCATGACACCTGGGCCACCGCAGCTCACCTCATACCTTCCACAAACACTCTCATTTCCTAACCCAGGTGAGGGCTTCTTTCTTAAGTTCCAAACTGCTCACTTGGCACCTAGCTGTCATCTTGTTGTATGTCTCCAAAACCAGGCTCTGCTTGTAGGCCCTGAACGCTTACAGAGTCATGTTAAACCAAGAACTGTCTGCGTGATCTTTTGAAGAAAGGGGCAGAAAGATGTTTGCCCAAATGTTTACCACAAAGAAGTTCGGGCTCCAAGAGCTTCAAGACTCGAAGAGGGATAGGAAAAGACTCGTTGGAGGGATAGGAAATGCTGGATTCCACTAAGGTACTGACCTGGCACAAGACAGAGCCAACACTCTGCCCACTGGCATCAGGGACGGCCATGTGACAAAGAACCATGGTGGCCATGGCAGATGGCAGTCCTGGATGCAGGAAGCTTTTTGAGGCAGTGCATGCATCACCATCCTTCAGGCAACACCCCAGAGAGGGGCCAGCCCATCAGCCCGGACACCAGAGCACCAGAGTACAACTGATGGGATGATGGCTGTGGTGGGCGTGCGGCATGAGCAGGTCATCACTGTGGTGGCCACCAAGACTCAGGAGCATTGGTGACAGCAGCATAACCTGCCCATCCAGGATGATGCTCCCCAGGGCCTGGAACACAGATCCAGGGGACACCTGAACTCGGACCTTCGCCCACCAGGGCAGCCACAGCATGTACCTTGACATGGGTTACCACCTCTGCTGATGGGCCCTGCTGGCTAGGTGTCCAGCAGGGAGGATTGAGCTGTCTGCAGACACATCATTGCATCATTGCATCTCAGAGGCTTGAGGGACAGACCAAGCCCAATGAAGCATCTTGTACAGCAGGGGCTCTGTTCCCCCATATTTGGCAGGGTGGCTACAGGCTGAAAGGCCTATTTGGCATTTCTCAATCTTGCCTGCATTCCCAGGAGGCTGGGGAGGCTGTGCAAACTCAGCTCTGAGTTTTATCATCCATAGAGTTTGCTTTTTCCATGGTCCCGACACTTTCCAGTTTTCAGGGCCAAATGGGGAGCATGTCAAAACAAAGGAACCATTTCAGGGGTCAGTCTTCAGGGCTGTACCTTGTGTAACAAGCCCAGGAGGAGAATCCAGAAAATAATGTGTTCAGAGATAGCCCTGAAATGTCTTCCCTGAATTCATACACAACTCACTAAATATGAAACACACCATCACCTGACTTCAGCAATTTAAATCGGGTGTGCGATTACAATGGATTAGGGAATGCTGGGGATCACTGACAATGAAAATCCGTTAAGAGCGCTAAATACTCAGCCCAGCCACTGTCTCCACCGGCGTGTTAGAACTGCTCCCCCTTTCAGTTTAATGCCAAGAGCCCTGCTGGGATGGCTGCCTGACGGGCTTCTCTCAAGTGTAGGCGCTGAATGAGGCTCCATGGCCACGTTCTTTTCTCCCTCCTCAGATGCTCAGATCCACCTGCAGCAAGAACTTCACTGGTGGCTTATGTCCCAATTTCTTTTCAAACTGATCTCAGTTTAAAAACTGAGATCTTCCTCCTGCTATCCCAGCTGCCCAAGCAGGGGTTAGGCTGTGTTTTTATCTTAAATGTAAAGTTTCACCTTTCAGAATGTACAGCTGGTAGGACCTGGTGTTGTTCATGCATCTTCCTGGGAAGCTGGGGCACGCCCATCTTTGGTGTTTCTGGTGTAAGTTACTTGAGCTCTGTGCTCTGAAACTAGGTGAGTAAGTCCTTTAAAAAGGAGCTCCTGCAGGGCGGACCAGGCCAAGGAGCCAGGGAGCTGTGGACCTGCAGGCTCTCACAGAACACAGTGGGGGCTCTAAGCTTATAGTCGGGAATTTCCTTAGTTTGTCCTATGTTGCTTTGTCAAATGAGATTAGATTACTGAGCTTGTCCCAAACTTCGCCTTTGGACCACTTCTTTTTGGCCTTGCCCCAGATTTGTTCACTGGGTCTTTGTCTTTCTTGGCTGACTTTCTAGCATCTTTTTTCTTGTCGTCCTTGGGCAGCACAGCAAAACTCGAATTGCCGCTGCTACCACTGCAGTTGCGATAAGATGTCTGGCTTAGGCTGTTCTGAAGGAAGAACTTGGACCCTCCGCCTCTCACATCTGCCCACCGACCAGCCAGGACAGCTGAGTGGGCCTCAAGGTCCTTACTTATATCCAGTGGCCTTGGCCTTCGGTCTAAGGGAGGGAGGGGCCAAGCCTGTGTCACCTGCTCTGCCTCTACTCGGGGCCTGGGTTTCCTCTGCTGTTTCCACACACAGGAGATCACAGGGCAGGAACCTATGGAGAGGACCGGGTCCATGGACAGTGGCACCTGACAGGGCCTGCCAGAGGTGACACTCCTCCTGGGGAGCTTCACCCTCACTTCCAATCACAGGCTGGAACATGCCCAGCTCAGAAGCTATGTCCTTCTTCAATATGATACCTGTTTCTGTTCCAGGAGGATCTCATTTTTCCATTTTAGTCTTGTTGTGAGGTACCTGCTTTTCTATCCAGGGCTTGACGCTGAACAAATTACAAGTAGCCCCTATCCTACATTGTAAAACAAAATCATGTAAACGTAACTTCTCAAGCATTTCTAAAACCATCCCTCCCCAAACGGAGCTTAAGAGACAGAAAGAATATCAGAGTGCCTTCCTTCAAAGGGGAGGAAATGGAGTCAGCTGCAGGTAAGGAAGGTGTCATGGCTGCCCGGCTGCTGGTGCAGAGTTGAGGGAGAGGCCTTTATGCTCGGACCCCCTTCCAGAAGCAGCCCCCATACCAGGGCACGTGAGGGACGTACACCTCGGCTCCCAGGCCACCAGCGGGATGTCCAAATACCTGCCAGTCATGTGGCCTCTGAACCTCCAAACTGTAATGCACAACCATCATTCACAGTGGTGCTGAGAGCACTTCACAGTTTACAGCCATATATGTACACATTTAACTCCTATGACTGACAAGGAAACCCAGCCCCATGGCTCTCCGTTAATTCTGCAATTATGCCATTCGCTGTTCTACCAAACCTACCCCGTCACCTGCCACGGGATGGCCTTGACATGCCGCGGTTTCATCTCCTGGTGAATCTGCCTCCACCAGGCACACTCCCAATCTGCCCCTGGGCATTCCCTGGAAAAGCTGCCTCAGGGTGTCACCTGGATGCATGGACACCCTGTGTCACCCCAGCTCTGTCCTTGCTGCTCAACCACAAAATACTCAGCAGTCCCAAACCAGGGCCCAGTGGTTGAAAAATAACCAAAGAACACTAGGTTGTGATGTGACAGTCACATGAAATTCAAGTTTCAGCGTCCACAAATAAAGTTTTATTGGGACACAGCCTCCCCCAGCCTATGGCTGCTTTTGTGCCCCAAAAGCAGAATTGAGTAGTTGCAACCAAGACTGTGCAGCCCCTCAAAGCTGAAAACTTCCTGTCTGGCCTCTCACAGAAAAATCCCGCTCCCACGGAGGGGCTCCTGCCAGGCAGCCGAGGGGCGGCCCCACCCACCTCCCCATCTTCGGCTGCCTGTGGTGTGGTGCCTGGCTCAGCCTGGCTGCGGTTCTGGGTGAAGACATGGAGGAAGTTGGGCTCTGCTCACACCATTCTCTGACCCAACAATCAAGTTTCAACGAATTGCAGTGACACTTGATCCTTCATGATTCTGCTTAGGAACAGCTTTGCTCTGTGTACTCTGAAGCTGGGCAGTCGATGGTCTCAGCCTGCAGTGGAGGGGACAGCCACCTGGCACTTCAGTCTCTTGGGTTTTACTAATTTCTAGTCACGGTCAAGTATATGAAAAGTGTCTAATGCAGTCATGTAAAGTCCTATTAGTTGTTTGTTTGTTTGTTTGTTTGTTTTGACAACTTACTAAGCTACAAGGGAATCCCAAGCAGGAGGCTGTGGAAGTCCTGGGGTGCTCTGCTGGGCGGCATGTTAAGGAATGGTGGCTGCATATGGGTAGTAAAGCACAACCCTCGCCACCTGTTGGATGTTCGCTTGGTCTGTACCCAGGACAAAAGCAGCTGCAAGCACAAGGTCCCAGAGCAAGGCCTGCCCTGGGTGCAGGAACCCATCATGCTAGCAGCAACCAGGAAGCAACCCCCACCTTACAGTTCACCTGCTGACCCTGCAGTGGTCAGTCCACACACATAGTCCTGCCCTCAGCACAGAGGGGAAATGCAATCCCCAGAGATGCAGAAGGAGGATGGGCAGGCAGAAGACAGGGCTGGCAGGGTGAGGATGAGAAGCAGGCTCTAGGCAGGGACCAAGGGAGCCTGAGTGAAGGTGCCAATGAAGAGAGGCTGACCAGGCAGTGGGCAGCGTCCCTGGGGCCCAAGGCAAAGGTGGTGGGGTAGAAAGGATGATACTACACACAAATGTCACCTGGCTATTTTATAGTATAAAGTCCCCAAGATTTCTACACATCTGGTTTATTCACTTGTAAAATGAGAAAATTACTATAACTCTAATCCACCAATTATTCCACAATGGTAACAATATAGTATTTTATCTTAAAAGGACTTCAAAGCTTTTTATTTTTTAATACAGAAGGCAAATGGACCATAAAACATTGGTTTTCAAGGCATTTTGGCTGACTTTAGTTCTTTAATTCTTTTAGTTCTTTGCAGGTGCTCAATAAAAAGTGTACAACACTGTTATTAACCACCATCATTCCAGACTGGGTTCCTCATGCTGAAATGTGATTTCAGCTGGGAGTAAGAATTTTGTTTGTTCTAAACCATGGCTGGACCAGAAAGATTTTATCAACTTAATTTCCTGTATTCCTACTTACAGCAAACTTGACTTTCTATGTTGGGCCCCCTCAAGACCTGGAGCATGGAAGAGCAGAGAGACCCCCACAACGAGGCTGGAATCCACTCAGCCCACACGCCCCTGTCTGCCTCTGCAACAATAGCTATAATTCTTCAGGAGGGTAATTAATAACAGCCAGTCTTTCATGCTTCATTTATCTGAAAAACCCCTGGTCAGGAAAGTGCTCTTGAAATATGCCGGCTCAATGAGATGGATAGTTTCTTGTGCATAAAAAGCAAAACTTATTCTCATCCCTCCATGTTTTCTGTGGTCTTTTTTTTGTTGTTGCTGTTCACATCATTGTTAAATTGAGCCAAAACAAACTACCTTCAACACCAGGTAAGTTCCCTTTTGTCTGAGTCCAGCTGCTTCGCCAGCATCTGCCTGGCATCCTGTCTCCAGTCAGCCCACCTGGCGTCCCAGACCCTTCCCACCCAGTTTCCAACGGAGAAACAACTAATTCCAGTTAATACTCTTGAGGATGACTTGGAACTAATTTTTCTACGTTGTAGATCTGACAGCAGGTTCCACCTAAATCACCACATACACATTTTTTTTTCACATTTTCAGATTATATTCTGACATGTTTTTTAAAAGTACGTACAAAAAAAATTCTGAGTGGGAATGAGACACTGGATACCTGCACTGCTAGTTCTAAAATGCCACCTAACATCTTTCCTAAGCATCCTGTGAGCAGGGACCCCAGACCACTGCTGGTATGCTACAGCTATGACCAAAATCTGGAGTCTGTCTGATTCGGGGTTCTTCAAACGGGAGTCTAGGAATCTTCTGACTGGCAGCATTGCTCTGCTTGATGGTATCTGGAAGATAGCTGGTACGTAGGTCCTAATTTGATTTTAACAATTAAGATAAGAAGGCCCCAATTTATGGTATTCATGGAAGACCACAGATGTGCTTTAAATTATGCATAACTCCTGTACTTTTCCTAAAGGACCCCAGGACTTATACTTAACCTTCAAATCTTTAGCTTCAGTGGGACAGATGAGGGCAGCCGTTACTGGGCTGAGGCTATTCAGGAATCAGTGCTGACCCTGGGCTGAGGTTTTTCAGGATCCGGTGCTGGGCCTGGACTGAAGCACCTTCGTTTACTCCAGAAGGAGGCTGAAGCAAAAGCTTCAAGGTGGCCCTCTGCCTGGGAAAGCTCTGTAGGAATGCCTCATGAGGCAGTACTGCAGTACAAGAAGGGAGACGTGGGTGGCAGATGATAAACAACTTAAGGTATTTTAAAGGAAATGCAAACTCTATACACATAACAAAAACTGTACCAGAAAGCTATTCTAGTGAGCAACCTGGGATGTATGTGCTTGAAGCTAAGTAGTCCTGGGCACGGCCTCCCTGCCCAGGAAAGTCATTGTGAGGCTGGTGCAGGCCCAAAGAGGGACTCAGGATGAGCTCAACAAAACTGTTGTGGGCCCTGAATCTAAAGATGAAGCCAGTCCGACACCCAAACCCACACTCAGAGTGGGCAGGGCAGGAGGCTTTCCAGCTGCTGTTATTCCAGAAGGGGGGAATTCTAGTGTAAGAAAAACAAACAGTACAGAGGAAAGGAGGTGTTGGTGTAAACTGGACAATAACTGACAAGAGGTGTAATGTCCAGTGGCAGCCAGGCTCCGTGTACCAGCAGCCTGGGCCCAGCAGAGCCCGAACAGTGTGCTGGCTCCTGAGGACAGAGGGTGTGGCCACATCTGCTGGGGGCTGACTGCCGGCTGTGTAGTCAGCAAGTCTGCACAGCCTGGCTCGAAAGTGCTCTCACTGGAATTACCGCACCTGGCTATGGGAAGGAGTCCGTAGACGCCTGGTTTATGAGCGTCCTCATCCACAGTGGGGACTTGCCTTGCCATTTACAACAAAGTTTCCAGGAGGCAATGTCAGCCCAAATCACAGGGTTCCCCAGACAACAGGACTTTTCACCTGTGGTCTTGGTGTTACCTCCCCCACCCCCCTTAGAGCATTTGAATTTGGACAACAGATGATACGGCCATTCATAAGATGTAGGCTTCCTTGAGCCTACAAGGTGGCAGTTCTCAGCTCAATTGACCACAGGTTTATTACCCTGAATTTTCACAATTTGCTTTTCTCCCAACTGACCTCACTTTTGCGTGAAGGGTAGGAGGCGAGTGAAGAATGGGAGGCAAGTAACACTGGAGATGGTTGAGGCGTGGGGGTGAGAGCGGAAGTGAAGGTGAGTGAAGGTGGAGGTGAGCAAGGGAGGAGGTGAATGAGGGGGAGGTGGGTGAGTGATGGTAGAAGCAGGTTAAGGGGGGAGGTGAGTGAGAGGTGAAGGTGTGGGAGGGGTAAAATGAGGGGTAGGGAGGTGAGGAGGATGGAGGGGAGTGAGGGGTGGAGGTAAGAGAGGGTGTTGTTGAGAAAAGGTGGAGGTGAATGAGCAGGAGGTGAGGGAGGGCGGATGTGAATGAGAGGTGGAGATGAGGGAGGGGGAGGTGAGGTAGGGGGGAGGTGAGTGAGGAATCTGGATTAGACACCAGTAAATGATTTGACCTCTGTGTCCTTTCAGGACAGTGTTTCTCCTGCAGAAAGCATGATCAGGCTTGCTGAACTCTTATAAGGATCTGGCAGGAATTCCTCAAATAACAACGGTAAATCCATAGTGATGGCTGGATGTAGTGCAAAGGTGGGTGGACCTGAGCAAGTCATGAGGAGGTAGAAATCATGTGCCTGCATACAGCGACCACCGGGTAAACAGATGTGTGTGGTTGGAACATGCACCTGGGTTCTCTGGTCAGTACTGACCAAAGCGCCTCTCCTCCCATGGCGGGGGCACTATTCTTCTACTTCACACGCCGTGTCTTCCTGACAGTGTGTGATTCAAACCCAATGAGCCCTGAGAAATGTGTTATCCTGTGAACAAAGCCTGGGAAGGAAAATCAAGAACGAAGCACTCTAATTAGAAATGAAGAAGTAAAACTGTCTCTTTCTGCAGATGTCATGATCTGGTATGTAGAAAATCCAAAAGAATCCACAAAAAACCTACTAGGGCTAATAAATGGATTCAGCAAAGTTGCAGGGTATGAAATCAACATGCAAAAATCAGTTGTGTTTCCAGCAAGGAACAATCCAAAAGGAAATTAGGAAAACAATTCCATCATATAATAGTACAATACATTGAACCAGTGAGATGGAAGACTTGTACACTTTAAATGACAAAACATTGCTAGGAGAAATTAAAGAAACCTAAATAAATGGAAAATATCCTGCATGCATGCATTGAAAGACTTAATACTGTTAAGAAGTTGACAGTATTCAAAGCAATCTGAACGAAATGTTGGCTAGTTAATTGACAGACTGAACCTTTTTAGCTCCAAAAGAGAAAGGACACCCGACATAAATGGCAAGTAGGGTGATGGGCTGTTCCCAACATAAATGGCAAGTAGGGTGATGGGCTGTTCAGATCTGGAGTGGCGGAGATGGGCCCCTGGGCTGTCTGGCGTGATAATGCAGCCAATCCTGGAGAAGCCAGTGCAAGCCCCAGGGTTCACCCTGGAAAAGCATTAGGGTTCTGGTGGTGTCCGGTAAGCTCTTCCTCACCCTTGCTCAGGTATTCTTAGGCGACTAAGAGTCTTTGTGGGTTTCAAGAGGAAAAATGTCTTCTAGGGTGTGACATAGTCCTATAGGAACATCCACCTCATGTGGCTTGTTCAGAGACATGCGCATAAAGGCTGGTTTTCCCCAGAAGTTTGTTCAGGTTTTGCAGACCTCAAAATGAGCAAGGGAAATAGCGCCTCCAAGGGCAACAAGACCCATGACAGTCAGCCTCCTTAATACTAAGATGGCCAAGATGAGGATCCTTTCATACTTCTAAATGAGTTTTTGTGTGTATAATTAGAAAAAGCCAGCTCTACAATCAGGCAGAATGAATGGAAAGAAATTCATTAGAATGTCTCAGAACTTAAAAAGGCTTTGCCCCCTAGGCCAAAATGAATCTATGCAAAAGGATTTATAAGAAAAAGAGAGAGAAAGCAGTTAGGTAAGTGGATAAACCAATGTCATTTAAGGTATTAAAAATGGCTGTCTTTATTGTAAGGGGGTAGGTCATTTGAAACTTGACCGGTCAAGGATAGGTATAGATTGTAGATGCCCCTAAAACAAAATTTGGATCCAACTGTTCTCTCTGTGTATCCGTTTGAGTGAGTCTAGAAACATATGTTGTAAATGTGAGATAATATATTTTACCTCTGGATGGTATTGTTAAAGTTAATTTAAAGGCATGCACTTGTAAGGGTTAAGTGTCCTAAAATTCTCAGAAATATAGAAACTAACTCATGCTTTTCAAGTTCATCTGCTATAAGATTAATCCTCACTAAATAAAAGCTAGCTTAAGTTTGTTGGTTTAAGTAGAATAGACATGTCTTTTTTTTATCTGGGTGCTACAAAAATAAATCCATGTTCATAATTTATTTTGATGTCTCTGAAATATGTTTGTGGAGGTTAAGTGATAAGAAGAAGAGGAGGAAGAGGAGGGAGGGGGAGAGGAAAGGGGGAGTAGGAGGAGGCAGAAGAGGAGGGGGAGGAGGAGAAATGGAGTTATGGGAAACCCAAGATAGTCGCTTGGTTCTTTTCCTGGGGCTCCCCATTTTTTGGTTTTTACATTCCTCCTTGCATCATGGTGCATTTAAGCTGAATTTAAATGAAGGAATTTATGATCTAACATTATTGAAAGGAGACATCCTACCCTATTGCCAAGGTTTGAAAGAGTTACTTTAAGAAATGCCAAGTTGGTAAATGCTTCCTTTCACAGTGAGCTCCCAGAAGACAAAGACTTTAAATATCATTGACAGTCACTTGGAAATTTTGTTTATTGGAAAAGACATCAAATAAAAGCCACTCTCCAACCTCAATGGCTCAGACCTTACCAGGAGTCTAAACATGAATGGGCTTTTACCTGTCTCTGACACTTGCCTCTGCCTATAAGGGACATTAAAAATTCCTAAAAGATGAGAAGCCACTGGCATCAGAGGTAGACAGCTATCCCAAATGTCAACAAGGCCTGTCTACCGATGGATTGATACAGAACTCAGAAACCACTCTGTTTAATTGTCTCTATCCGTCTGATAATGATATTAGTCATAATAATGGTTATACTTATTCTTTGGGTTTCTCTATGTAGTTCAACTGAGACAATTGTTAATACTCTTTTTCATGGTTATGTAAATTTACACTAGATGCCAAATACAGAAAAAAGAGGCAGAAGATGAAACTCCGATCCTAATAGTTTACAGGATGGAAATGCTCCAGTGTTTTTTCACAATGAAAACTGCAAGACTGTCTTCCATTTACCTGCCCTTCCCATTTCAGGAAAATTTGGCCTCAACTCATATCTCATATCTTTATAGTACTGCCCCACCCGCAATGGTCAACAAGATGACATCAATACTGAGGCATCAGGAACAAGCCTTCCTAGCGCTATGAGACCACACTATCAGATCAAAAGGCTGGTCATCAATGCATCCTTTAGATAGATTTGTGACCAAAGCGGGGCGGTATTATAGAAGAAAAGCAGGCTCTATGGTAAGTAACGCCACCGGGTGATCTGATTATAAGTTCCATACGGGCTAGGTCTAGGTGGATAGTGACACCTCAGGTGTATAACTTTTTTACACAAAGGCTTGTCTTTGCTTAAGCAAGACCTGTCCATTGTTTCTTTGCATCTAGGTTAACACATCTTTGATACGCCCCCTTTTACTCCTTCTAATCCAATTCCTACCATGCTTTCCCCCACCTTCATATTATATTCCTCACGTTCCCTCCTTAAGTCCACATGCATAAAAGAAACTGAAAAATGTTATTCTCTTGAGCATTTGATATCTTACTTTCTGGCATATGCTGTCAGTTGGCTCAAATACATAAAAATTCTCTACAGAATTGAAGGCCCAGAAATAAATCCATACAACTACAGCCCATTGACTTTCGGCCAAGATCATTTAATAAGGAGAAACTAATTTTGCGGACAAGAAAGGGCCACATTCTCAATCTGACAAGCTTAGGAGGCCTGTATGGTAGGCCTTACAAATGCAATGACTGAGAGTACCCACAAAGGATGGTCTGAACATATAAATTCCTAACTAAAAGGAGATCGTAGTGGATAGTCACATCCTAGACCCATAGCTTTTTTGACAAAGGTCAATCTTTACTTAAGTGAGCTTGTTTATTGTCTGTTTGCATCTAAGGTAAATCCCAGAGTAATCTTTTGCAGGATACCACAGAACCCTTCACTGTTATTTTGTCCCCTGCATACCATCTCTATGTGCTGTAAACATGAACTACCCTGTACCTTCCAATGTAAAACAAGTATGGGTCTCCCTGTTTCACAAAAGTCAAAAGATGAAAACAGTCCAATATCCATCAACAGATATGTGGTAAGCAGTATATGTATACAATGGAATTCAGCCCTAAAAAGGAAGGAAATTCTGACACACACTGTAACATAAATGGACCTTGAGGATTTTATGCTGAGTGAAATAAGCAGTTACAACAAGGCAAATGCTGTGTAATTCAACTTATATGAGGTACTTAGAATTGTCACAATCATAGAGACAGGAAGTAGAATGATGGTCTCCAAGGGCTATGGGTTAGGGGACCGGGAAGTTAGCATTTAATAGGCTCAGAGCTTCTGATTTATAAGATGAAGGAGTGATGGGGATGGATGGAGGTGACTATTGCACAACAGTGTGAATGTACTTAATACACTTCAGATGGTTAAAATGGTAAATCTCATGTTATATGCAATATTTTTGCCTCTAACCCTTGGTCTGGAGATGGCGTCTTCCCTCTCCTGGACCATATTGCGTCACTCCACCCTATACACGCTCCTGTGAGGGGGTCCCACCCAGCTCCACCAAGAACCACACTCACAATTGGGAGAGGAAGGCAGCGTTTTGCACCTCAACTTGAGACTGGCAGGTAAGGAGGCAAATCAATCAGGAGAAGCAAACACTTTGCAAGGCTCTGTTTGACATCAGGTTCAGGTAGAGGGGCTTCCCAGGCAGAATACCCTGTGTTCTGCTCCACCATGTGAAAGACCCATGCTGGCACTGAAGACCAAGGAGAATCAGCTAGACAAGGTCAGCTGGAAGGCACTGATTTCGAGACTCTGTGTTCATTTTGCCCTTGGTGCTTTCTCAATTAGCTTCCTCATGTCCTTCCCCTGGAGCTTGAGGCCAATGTTCTCTCAATTTTGCCCAGAGCCTGGTTATTAGAAATGGCCAGTACACTCTCATAGTCCACTATCACCTGAAGCTTTTCTGACTTTCACCGCCAGGTCCTTCTGCATCAGTCATTTGCACCGCCGGCCCTGCTGGATACCTTGCCCACCTCCCAGGTCACCTAGTCGTGGTGCAGCTCCTCGGTCTCCGGGTCCAGCTTAGCCATGGTCTTGGTGATTGAACACTATGTGTTCTGGCCAGCGGCACATTTCTTAAGTCTCCGCATCCTCTCTGAATCACTAGGATGGGCTGCTTGGACCTGGCCTGTGTGGAGACAGGGCCCTTCTTGAGCAACATCCTCACTGTGTCCCAGCCGTTCTCCCCTACAGCGGGGTGGGCAGTTCCAGTGGCTCCGCGGCAGCTCCATGTTGCATGATTTTAGACACAATTTAAAGAGTCACCTATTATATGATTCCACTTACATGAAATATTCAGAGGAGTCAAATTCACAGGGAGCACATTAGTGGTTTCAGGTGCTGCCGGAGGGTGGCATGGGGGGGACACTGCTTAATGGGTGTAGGGGGTTTACTTTGAAGTAACAAAAATGTTCTAGAACTAGATAGAGATAGTTGTTGCACAGCATTATAAATGTACTCTATGCCACAGAATTGTTTGCTTTAAAATGGTTAATTTTAAATGTAAATTTCACCTCAATAAATACTTTTTGAAAAATTACAGTCCCTTCCAGAAATTGTGCTAATATCTTCTCCTCATTTGTTGTGTTCTGTTGCTCTCTATCCCCAACAAGCATTTGCACAAGCTCTTCCTAATGAACATCGTGCTCTGGGGACAAGTTACATTCTTCTCTGAGGCCAGTCAGCACCTGTCACTGGCCACCATGAGTCTCTGCACCGCAGTTAGGGGTTTTAGAGTCTCTGGATACAAAAACATCACTTTAAGAACTTACAATGTGGTACTCCAGACTGACTAAATGCTCGTTCCAATTAGGTTTTCTTTAGTCTGAATAATCCAGAAGGAAAGCTCTGAGACCTTGCAACCACATGGAGTTCATGGCCTACTGATTCGGGCACTTCCACAATACATTTCTTTTTAAAAAAATAGGTGATTAAGGGGAGCAGTTTAGTCAAGGAACTAGCATGGACAACAAGTGGGACTGACTTTGGCGGGGAGTGGATGGGTGGGGAAGGGGACAGAGGGAAGGAAAAATGGGATGGATATAATAAAACAACAATAAAATTACATTTAAAAATAGATGATTATATTGGCAAAAACAGTACCTAATTACAGTCATAATTCCTCTTCTCAGTTGATAGCTTTGAGTACTAAAGTCCCTTGAAGATGTCATTGAATATTTTTCCTTAAGAGATTTGACAAAAAATTAAAACTCAATCCTTTTTGTTTTTTTAATTTGTAGTTACAGCCCTGGCTGGTAGCACATTGGTAGGGTACAGCCCTGCAAACCCAAAGGTCGCTGGTTCGATTCCCCAGCCAGGTCTGTAGCTGGAGCCAGGTGAAAGGCAAACCATACACTGATGTTTCTCTCCTTCTCTGCCTCTCTCCCTTCCCCTTTCTCTAAAAAATAAAAATAAAATCTTAAAAAAAAAAAAAAAATTTGTAGTTAAATCTCTCTACAGAATCACAGAATACCAGCTAACGTTTTTCAAGTACTGCAGAAGCTATCCTAAGTACACTGTAATGCTGTTAGCATCCTTGTTCGAAAGATGGTGATGTGAGGGGTGGGCTTGCCCACCCACACAGAGGGAAATCAGGACTAAACCCAGGCCCCTCCTGCTACACAAGCTACATCCCAACCCCAGGCCACTGCCCTTTGTCTCATTCTAGGAGGGACAGAGTCAAGAGCTCTCAGAAACTCATTCTAACCCCTTCACTCTCCATGCAAAGTCACCTGATGGCCCACAGCTAATTACAGGTTAAAGAATTTCTACCAAGCCAAACCACAGCTCCACTTGACAATGAAGGGAGGGGTCATCCTCCTGGCAGTCCTATCCACTCATGTGAAATGTATTGAGGCATTTCTTTTCTGCTCTGCTCACCATCATCCCCACCCCCAAAACACACACACACAAAGCACACTCATTACGTCACACCAGGGTTTATTGAGCCTTTCTCTATAATTGTCTTGTGTCTGCTTTGACTGTATCCCACTTAGACAAAGAAGGTTTCCCACAATGAGCTATACCCTGGCTGCTCCCTCAGGTTCCATAGGCCAGGCTCGGCCTCTGTGTGGCCCACAGAAGGGTGGGCAGAGGAGTGAAAGTGGGCTTTAGAAGAGGGGGGGAGGGTCACCACCATGTGACACATACTGTGTGATCTGCCCTGTTCCAAGCATCAGAGAAACAAGGAGAATGGAATAAAGCCTGGGGAGGCAGGCAATCAAGAAGAGCCAGACACAAGTGATGCCACTTTAGACCCTCCTATGGAGCATGGGTCAGGAGGCTGTCTGCAGGTGAGGCTTCCCCAGGAGAGGTACGCATACTCATTACCTGGCTGACTTGATCAATTCTAGTACAGAACTCCAAATTAATGAATTCCAAACTGTTGTGTTAGATTTAACCCCATTCCTAGGTCTCAGAAACATAACTCATTTTAAAGGAATTTGGGTCCAGATGTGAACAGAGACCCCTGGAAAGGTGTCCCAGGTATCAGGACAGAGGTGGTACTCAACTTGGGGATATTCAGCTAAATGATGAATCAGGTTTCCTTTCCAGGAGCATCTACACATCCATTTTGATGTTATTTTCCCCTTTTTATTGAACTTGTTGAGGTGACACTGGTTAACAAAATTACACAGGTTTCATGTGTACAATTTTACAACACATTTGTATACTGTGTTGTGTGTTCACCACCCCAAGTCTCCACCCATCACCATTTACACAGCCGATACCCTCCAACTCCTACCCCCACTCCCCTTGCGCCAGCACTCACCACACAGTTGTTCATGTCCATAAGTTCTCTTTCTCTCTCTCTCTTTTTTGTTTCATTTTTGCTCAATGCTCCAAAAGGTGAGCCATATATTATTCCTACACAAGGCACAGGCTGAAGCTTGGAGAGGCTGAACTACTCCCCCAAAGGGTGACAGCTAATAAAGGGTGGATGCAGGTGCACATCCAATCTCTAAGCCTTCAGGCCTGTTCTCTGGGCACCAGGTTGGGGTCTGGTGTCTTTTCCCCACTCCATGGGAACCTGCCCTCCTGGGCCCTCACAGAGTAAATAATGAAGGTGGGCGTGCCTCCTCCTCACAGGACCCCACATTCCCCAGGCTCCCAGGATCAACATGTGCAGGACAGGACTTGGCACCTCTCAGCCCACCCTCCACTCCACCTTCCTCATTCCAGCCTCCTCTTTCGACTCCCTACCCTTCAGAAGTGTGCTGGGCTTACCCTCCCCAGCTGGACCAGTGAGCCCTGGCAGAAGAATGCGGGTGAGGAAGCCTCAATCCCCGCCCCTGGAACTTCCAGACAGGGAACAGAAGCCCTGAGCTCAACTTGGAGCAGATGCAGCGCTGCCTCAGGGCACAGCCCTGTGGTGGGTGGTGATAGAAGCCACAGCTTCAGGGTAGCTTCTTGTCTGGGAGGCCCTGCGGCAACAAAAAGCCTCGCTTCCCACCATCTGAAGAATGGGTATCTGGCCTGGGCGGACTGCTGTTAGGGCCTCGCAGGTCGTACATGACTTATATTTTTGTTCGAGTATAAAGAGAGGACACATTTGTGTGAAGGAGGGAGGCGGTGGCACGTGAACCCGTCTTGAATGACTGACTTCCTTAAAAGACCGTGGAAATCTGGGAACCTAGAAGCTCCTATATCATGTTGGATGATTGAACCGGCAATCATCTCAAGGCAAATCCAGGGCTGACTTTATGTCCTCAGTTTTACAAGTATTCATGTGAGACCGCCAGCAGGCTGGCGAACTAACTGATGCCACAGATACAAAGGTCTTCACGTCACCAAGGCTAGACCCACACCGGACCCCTCTAACAGGACACGAGGACTGTCCTGCTAACCACAGGTTACTTGCCTTCCAGGCCCACCACCCACCAGAAGGTCATGGCTCTACTCTGTGGCCCACCTGGGCAATCTAACAGGCCGCCTCGCGCAATTTGCAGACTAGACCTAACACAGTGAGATCAAAATGCGGTGTCACCTTCAAAGCAAAAGCAGGTTTGTTATCCGGGCGGCAGATGCCCAGTTCCGTAGATAGGGCCTCATCGTGAATAGAACTGTGTAGCCAGCTGTTAAACATCTCAGCCTCTGACTGTGTTTCACTGAGAGCAAACACTTCCCATACAGTGACCTCGAAAGTTCCTCCTGACCCAGAGACCCTGTGGATATGAGGCAGGCTTGGGAAACATCCACTTTGAAATCTCTCTACATGAAGCTGAGATGCTCACTCTCCTCCCAGTGCCCGATGCCTGTTAAGCATAGCCATTTCATAAGGTATTAATTATGCACAATTTCAACTACATTTAACTTAATTTTGAATTGCATGTTTTAATTCTTAATTAAACACCTGAAAGTACCAACTAAAAATTTTTAAGTAAAAATGCTGTTGGGTAACAGGAATTCAAGTATAATTATTTTACCAAACACTTTAATCTAGTTTCATTGGGAAAAATGCAAAGACAAACCCAATACACTTTTTTGCATTTCGCACGAAGCAATACAAAACAGCTTCCATCACTGTTCCAAACCTGAAATGAATCAACTGACCTTCCAATATAAAAGCCACTCCTGGTATTTATTTCTCTCAGTAAAAATTCCGGCCTTTGTGCGCCATAGTTCATTGGACTGTCCTACCAGTTTTGACCTCCTGAGTAACTTTGGAACATTCTCATCCTTGGCAACAACTTCACAAGTGTCTTTTTGTCTTACACTCCCTCCCTCTGCACTCCCTTCAGACCCCAGGAATGCAAATCTGTCTCGGAAAGCATATTTTCCCTATAAATATTCATGAGGCTAAGGGGAAAGTTTGCTAAAGGGTACTGCAAAGAGGAGAAAGCCCAAAGCTGCCTCCCAGGGCAGCAGCGGGAGCGCCGAGGACCCCACCTCCCGCCGCCCGCGCCTTACCTGGGCGCCGGAGCCCTCGTTGCCAGAGCGGTCCGCGCTGAGAGCCATGGTGGTGCCGCCTTTGTCCGGCCTCAGGGGCCACCGTCCCCACAGAAGCCACCGCCAGGAGCCAGGACCGGAGCAAGGGCCCCGGTGGTACTCCGCCCCGCCGCGGAAGCGCTGGCTGGACCGAGAGGGCGGGATCCCACCTCGCGCGGACTCCAGGCGGGGGCGGGGCCTCACCGGGGAGGGGGGGACTCTCAAGGGGGCGGGCCTTACCTCTCCAGCGCTCAGAGGCGGGGTCTCACCTTGCAGGGGCTCCCGGGCGGGGGAGGAGTCTCACCTTGCACGTGGGGGCTACCAAGGAGGGAGGGAGCCTCCCCCTGCCCCCAACCGGGGCTGACAGGAGAAGGTGGGGTCCTCCTTCCCTCCTTCACCCACCTTGCCCCAGGGAGGCAGACCATGAGTGCAAGTGCTCCGACCTGACGATCCCACCTGGGCGGGGCCTGGTGAGGCTCCTCCCTGTTGGAGATGGGGCAGCGGTGGCATTTTCTTTTACTTTGTTCTCTTGAAGCCTTGGGAACTTGCCATTTTGTTCTCAGGCAAGTGGCTGTGAGGCTGCACCCAATTTCCACCAGTGTAGACAGACTAGACCCTGATTGCTGCCAGTGAAGACTATCGAACCCTGCTTTTCCCCAGTGAAGACAGATGTCCTAATCTTCGCTGGCGTAGAGGGACTCGTAAAGAAAATGGGACCCTTGATTTCCACCTGTATAAATAAACTGGACTTCCATTTCTGCCAGGGTAACGGACCAGGCTTCTCTTCCCATCCAAGTGAGCACATTACTTATGGAGAGTCTATCTTGAGCCCTCTGGGCCATGTCTCAGTAAGGGGCTAGAGCTGGGACCCACCTTCCCCCTCTTTGAGGAGTCAGGCACTTGAAGAGTTGAACAGGCTCCCACCAGGTTTGCAATTCTAATGCCTTATTTTTATAGACAACCTCCCAAAAGCACTATGGTATCTCCCACACCATAGTGAAAAATGACTTCCCATAGCCAGGTGAATTTTAGGGTTTTGGTGGGACACATTCCCTGGCCCCCTGCTGTGTGCTGGAAATGCAGCCAGGGTCCCAGGTGAATTGATGAACCTGTCCCCTCTGGGTGGGGGTCCACCCAGCAGAGCCTGCCCATCTTTACTCTCTGACTCTGTACGACGTCCTGACTGGAAACTTGGGTATAGGCTTACCCACCCCCTAAGGAACAAACATGCTCGTTTAGGGATAAAGTTCAGTTGTGCGGAGAAAAGAGCTGCACTTTTGGCCACAGATTACAGAGGGAATGGCAGTAAGGGTGGCAGGGGTGAGATCTGCTCCCTCTCTGAGCGCAGGGCCTTTTATGAATTCTTCTGGTTCCTTCCTGCCTTGCTTCCTGGAACCTCCAGCCCTTCTACTGAGCCCAAGCAGAGTCTGCCAGTCTTCTGGGAATCTGGGTGTTACTTCTCTCTGTATCTCCCTATACCCACAAACATCCCTCCCTTGCTCTTCTGCCACCTGCTCTCCCTGTGGGAGCCCTGACCATGACAGTGTAGGAACAGGAGCCAGGCTTTATATACCTGTATGGTCCCAAAGCACCTGCCAGGGATGTTGGCACACCCCTAGAACAAGTGGCTTTGTCTCTCACCAGGTCCTCCAGGATCCAAGAGCTGACCTTAGGGAATGTCAACAGTGACCCAGATGTCTGATCAAGGTGCAGCCCTGGACTCTCATTCTTACTAGAGACTTGGGGGGCCTTTCCGGGGAGCGTGTCCTGCCATATGTCTGTTGCACAGGGGAAAGCTGGGCCTGCACCGGGCAAGCCCAGGAGTCCTCTTTGTGCTGTCTCCAGTCATAATATCTAGGGATCTTGTTCCTTTCTTGCTGTGTATCCATAAAGTCAGGGATGTTTTCTAAGAAATTTTTCCCAAAATGTGAACAATAGTGACGGTTTCATTTATTCAAAAGGTACTTACTGATTATCTACTTTTGGCCAGTTGCTGCACAGTCCCTGTCAGGTCCCTAAGAGGGCTAAACATTCCAGTGGAGGGAGACAGACAAAAAATCAATGAAGAGACAACATAAACCTAGATAAAGCAGATGGTCAAAGCAGAGAAGACTGTGCAGGGACCAGAATAAAGTGAAGAAGCACCTACGAAAAGCCCTGGGCTGGGAACGGATAGAATGCTGTTGCGGAAGACTGGTGTACAGAGGAGCACAGTGAATGAGGGCTATGCGAAGGAGACAAAGATGGAAAGGCTTCAGGGATAAGTAGGTCACAGTGATGGGTTCTGTTTTATTTGGACTGTCGTGGGAAACCACTGTAAAGAGAGTTTGGAAAGGAAGTGACACTATTTGACATACATTCCAAATATCTCACACTCTGCAATTTGGAGGCCACAGATGGTCAAGGTTAGGGAGACCAGTCAGGAAGCACCTGCCACAATCTTGGTAAGAGTGATGGGGCTGGATCAAAGCGGGAATGACGAAGGTTGTGAGAAGTGGTTCCAGTGGGATATACTTGGAAGCAGAGGTTGAGAGGACTGGCTGACAGCGCTGTGGAAGGTGAGGGCAGGAGGAGGCAAGGAGAACACCGGGAGGCATTTTGAATGAGCTGGGCACAACCCATGTCCGCCACCTCTGGCGTGCTCCTGTACACAGACGCGGGAGACTGCCAGGCTATAGGCCCTGGCCCCCTTGGGTCTGAAATCACAGATGTGCCTGGCTTTGCTAAGACATGCACAAATAAGAAGTGGAAGGAGCCATAGATAGTAGTGGCTGTCACAGCAGATCGGTGGGAGAGGTGATTGGTTTGTCTGGCTCAGTTCAGGTCCTGCCCCTGGCAACAGTGGTGCTGAGCAGAAGGGAGCAGAGCAGTGGGAATTCTCTTAACACACTTTTGTAGCATGGTCAGGTGTTTCTCTGGCTTGTTGATGTTACTGGCTGTTCCTTGTTACCTGACCCTGGCACAGATGCTATAATCTACCTAATATCCTCTACTCCATCCCTTCCTGCCTAAATTAGCTACAGCAGATTCTGCTGTTTGCCGGTGAGAATCAGCATCGAGACAGCCACTCAGGATTTGCGGGCTGATTAGCAAGTGGAAGGTAGTGCCACTTACAGAGATGGGAGAGACTGGGAGGAAAGTAGATTTGGGAGAAAACATAATAACATCGACATGCCTGTTGGACCTGTGGAGTGGACCGATTGCAATTCAATGAGCTTGGTGCAGAGAGGAGATGTTGGGTTAGAAATACAGGTCTGGAAGCAACTACACAAAGGTGGGTTTAGAGATGAGTAAATTGAATGTGTGAACAGAAAGAAAGAGGGACGAGGACCAAGGAGATGGGCCTCCTTCTCAAACTTTAAAACAAAAGTGAAGAAAAGGAAATACTTCCTAACTCATTCTATGAGGCCAACATTACTCTGATACCAAAGCTAGGTAAACACACAAGAAAACTACACACTCTTATCCCTGAAGAATACATAATACATGCAAAAATCCTCAACAAAATTTTAACAAATAGAACCCAACAGCACATTAGAAAAATTATTCACTATGAACAAAATGAGATTTATCCCAGGAAAGCAAAAGTAATTCAACATAAGAAAATTAATCAACATAATACTTCTCAGTACCAGAATAATGGGGAGGGGGGAAATGATCATCTCAATGGATGGGGAAAAGGCATTTCAAAAATCCAACACCCTCCACTGGCTAGTGTGACTCAGTGGATTGACTGTCAGCCTGGGAACCAAAAGGTTGCCTGTTTGTGGCAGGGTTGTGGGCCAGGTCCCCAGTTGGTGGCATGTGAGAGGCAACCAGACATTGATATTTCTCCCCCTCTCTCCCTTCCTTCCCCCCTTTCTAAAAATAAATAAATAAAATCTTTAAACAAAATCGAACACCTTTCATGATAAGAGCTCTCAGAAAATCAGGATTAGAGAAAAAACTTCTCAACATGATATATGACATTTATGGAAAACATACAGTTAACATCATAAACATTAATGAAAGACTGAAAGCTTTCTCCTTAAGATAAGGAACAAGACAAAGGTGCCTGCTTTTACCATTGCCATTTAACATCATACTGGAAGCTCTAGCCAGAGCTGTAAGAGACAACAAAAAGAGATAAACTGCATTCAAGTTAGAAAGAAAGGGGTAATACCATCTGTATTCAGAGTGACACTATCCTATACATAGAAAATGCCAAGGAATCCACCAAAAAGTTACTAGAGCTAATTGATGAAGTTAGTAAAGTTGTAGGGTATAAGATTAACACACAGAAATCAGTTGTGTTTCTATACACCAGCAATGAAGAATTCAAAAAATAAATTAATAAAATAAATTTGTTTATAGGAGGATCTAAAAGAATTAAATGCAGCCCTGACTGGTGGCACAGTGGATAAGGCACCGGCCTGTAAACCCAAAGGCCTCTGGCTCAATTCCCAGCCAGGGCACATAACCAGGTTGCAAGCCAGGTCTCCAGCCAGGTCTGTGGCTGGAGGCAGGTGAAAGGCAACCATACTTTGATGTCTCTCTCCCTCTCTGCCTCTCTCCCTTCCCCTCTCTCTGAAAATAACAAAATCTTTTTTAAAAAATTAAACGTTTAGGATATATCTAATCAAGGAGATGAAAGACCTGAATGCTAAAAACTACAGAACATTGCTGAAAGAAATTAAAGAAGACCTAAATAAATGGAAAGACATGGTGTTCATGGGTAGGAAGACTTAACACTGTCAAAATGTCAATACTACCTTAAAGTGATCTATGGATTGAACACAATGCCTATCAAAATTCCAACAACCTTTTTCACAGAAATTGAAAAGTTGATTCTCAAATTCACATGGAATTACAGGGGGCCCCTAATAACAATCTTGAAAAAGATAACAAAGTTGAAGGATTCTCCCCACCTGAATTCAAAACTTATTATAAAACTACAGCAGTGGTGCTGAGCAGAAGGGAGCAGGGCAGTGTGGTTCTGGCATAAGGACAGAGGTATAAACCAATGAAAGAAAATAGAAAATACAGAAATAAACCTCTCACATACTTGGTCAAATGATTTTCCTCAAGGGTGCCAAGAACATTCAAAGGACAGTCTTTTCAACAAATGGTCCTGGGAAAACTGGATATCCACATGCAAAAACAATGAAACCAGACCCTCACTCTATACCATATACAAAATTTAACTAAAAATGGGTCAAAGACCTAAATGTAAGTGCTAAAGCTATAAAACTGTTAGAAAATATCATAGGGATAAATCTTCATATCCTTGGATTTGACAGTGGTTTCTTAGATATGATACCAAAAGCACATGCTACAGAAGAAAAAAATACATAAGTTGAACTGCATCAATATTAACTTTAATGCACTAAAGGATTCTACCAAAAAAAGTGAAAAGACAACCAACCCACAGAATGGGACAAATTATTTTTGAGTCATATTCAACAAAGGGATTAAAACCCAGAGTATATAAAATACTTCTAAAATTGAACAGAGATGATGGAGGTGTAGATAGACATGCTGTGTCTCCCTCCACATAAGAAAAGGGTACACCTACCTCAAAACTAGGGACAACCAGAATCTCAGAATATTGAGCTGCAAAAAAAGTCCAACAAACACAAGATGTAAAGAAGAAACACTCATCCAGACAGGTAGAGGAGGCAGAGCCATAACGGAGAGGATGCGATTTGGCAGCATGGCAGCTGTGGTGGGACAGCAACTGTGGCTGGCCAGGGAAAAGTGCAGTCACAATAGGGACACCTGTTGAGTGCCCTCAGCACTAGACTAGATCATGGTTCTAGCAGCTGGAGAAAATAAAGCCATATTGCTTCTGACTGTGAAAACCAGTGGTGGTTGGGTCAAAGAAAGAAACTGCTGGTCTCTCAGCAGCCTGTGTATTTAGAGGCCCCTGGAACATCCATAGACCCACCCACTCGGAACCATGGCCAGAACAAGAGCTAGAGAGGTGCCAAACCCCTACAGGAAGCAGGAGAAGTGCCTGGAAAAGGGGCCAGTGCTGAGCAAGCAGCATTGTCCCCTCTCAGACCCCTCCCCCACATACAAAGCCATAACGTGGTGAAACGGGTTGCACTATACTGACCAATACTCACGGCTCCGCACCTTACAATGTAACAGGTGCGGCAGCTCTACCTAACCACAGAGGGAAACACAGAAGTCTGTCAAGATAAGGAGACAGGGAACTATGGCTCAAAAAGGGAACAAATCAAGGTCCCAGTGGGCAAACTAAGTGATGAAGAAATAGCCAGTTCGACAGATGCACTGGTGATAAAGATTGCTCACAGACTTGACAGACATGCCTAAACATAGCAAATGCAGAAGGGAAGAAGTAAAGGCTATGCTAAGTGAAATGAAGGAAAATACACACAAAACCAATGGTGAAGGGAAGGAAAATGGGGTTCAAATCAACAATTTGGAACATAAGGAAGAAATAGTCAACCAGTACAGAATGAGGAAATAAGAATTTAAAAAAATGAGGACAGCCTTAGGAACGTCTAGGATGATTTTAAACGTGCCAACATCTGAATCATAAGGGTGCCAGATGGAGAAGAGGAAGAGCAAGAAATTGAAAGCTTGTGTGAAAAACGAATGAAGGAAAACTACCCAAATTTGGCAAAGAAAATGGACATACAAGCCCAAGAATCACAGAGAGTCCCAAACAAGCTAGATCCAAGTCAGACCACACCACCAAGACACATCATAATAAAAATGCTAAAGATTAAAGATAAAAAGAGAATCTTAAAAGTAGCAAGAATAAAGAAGAAAATTCCCTAGAAAAGGGTTCCTATAAGCCTATCAGCTGATTTCTCAAAAGCAACTTTGCAGGCAACAAGGGACTGGCAAGAAGTATTCAAATGATGGAAAACAACGACCTACAGCCAACAATATTCTATCCAGCAAAGCTATCATCTAGAATGGAAGGGCAGACAAATGCTTCCCAGACAAGGAAAGCTAAAGGAGTTCATCATCACCAAGCCATTATTGAATGAAATGTTAAAGAGACTTGTTTAGGAAAAAGAGGATCATGACCCTGGCTGGTGTGGCTCAGTGGACTGAGCACTGGTCTGCAAACCCAAGTGTCACTGGTTCAATTTCCAGTCAGGGCACATACCCATGCTGCAAGCCAGCTGTCCAGCCAGGTCCCCAGCTGGAGGCAGGTTTCTCTCCCTTTCTTCCTCCATCCCTTCCCTTCTCTCTAAAAATAATTAATAAAATCTTTAAAAAAAGAGGATCAAAATGATGAACTTTAAAAAGACAACAAAATCACAACTATTGACAATGTAACCTAAAAAAATCAAAACAAAAACAAACTAAGCAAACAACCATTGGGAGGGTTGTTAGCTGGGAGAGGGGAGGGGGTGAAACAGGGAAATGGTGCAGGGATTAGGAAACATAATTGATGGGTACAAGATAGACAGGGAGAAGTTAAGAATAATAGAGGAAAGGGTGGAATCAGAGAACTTATATGCACAATCAATGTAGATGAACTAAGGGGGGTGGGACTGCAGGAGTGAATGGAGGTCTTGGGTGGAGGGGAGCGAAGGGAAAGAAGTGGGGACAACTGTCACAGCATGCATAATCAATAAACTATACTTAAAAGTAAAAATAAAATTCAACAGAGATGAATAATCCAATTAAACAATGGGCAAAGGACTGAAATTGGTATTTCTTCAGAGAAGGTATACAAATGGCCAACAAGGCCATGGAAAGATTTAAATTTAAACCACTTCACACCATGAGGATGGCTGTAATAAAAGGAGAGAAATAATAAGTGTAAGTGAGGATATAGAGAAATTGGAATCCTCCTACATTGCTCTTGAGAATGTAAAATGGTTCAGCCTCTGTAGAAAACAGTTTTTCACTTCCTCAGAGAGTTAAGTGTAGAGCTACTACATAACTAAGGAATCCCATTCCTACGTGTATGCTCAAGAGAAGTGAACATACAAGTTCACACACAAACTTGTACACAAGTGTTCATAGCAGCACTTTTTACAACCACCAAGAGGTGGACACAATGCAGTGTGCACCCCTAGATGAACAAATAAACAACATGGTTCATCCATGCAAGTTGATGGACATTTAGGGAATATTACTTAGCCACAGGAAGGAATGAGGTTCTGACACATGCTACAACATGGATGAGCCTTAAAACCATTTTACCAACTCAAAGAAGCAAGACATAAAAAGCACATATGTGTATGATTCTACTTCTATGAAATACCTAAAGTAGATGAATCCAAAGAGGTAGAAAGTAAATGATGGCTTGCCAAGGGCTGAGGGGAGGGCCTGACGCATAAGGGTATCCTTTTAGGGTGATGACAATAGTGGAGCTAGATAGTGATGATGGTTACAGAACATTTTGAATGTACTAAATACTCATACCACTGAATCGCACACTTTATAATGGGTAAAATGGTGAATTTTAATCTACGTGAATTTTACCTCAATAATAATAAATTGCAAATAGATTGAAGAACTAGGTATATAAAGCAAAACCTTAAAATTAAGAAAAGATCATTAGGAAGTTGGGATAGGGAAGTATTTAATGAATGAGATGCACAAAGTGCAGACTTCGAATAAAATGATTGATATATTTGACTACTTAAAATTTCATACTCCTGGGTGATATATTTAAAATGGGAGCCTAAAAATGGAAAGTGTTTGAAACTCTTATAGGCAACTAATGACTAGATTCTAGAATACATAAAGATTTCCTAAAACTAACATCATCAACAAAAGCATTATGGGGTGTTTGGCGAAGGTTATGAATTGGCATTCCAAAAGACTAAACCTTAATGACCAATAAACAAAAAATGTTCCAGTAATCAAAAAAAAAAAGGAAGTGTAAACAAGATCTTATTTTAAACCTGTAATTTGGGAAAGTACTTAAGGCCTAAAAGTATTTAAAGTTAAAAATATTTTAATAAAATATAAATCTAAAATATATAATAGGTTACGATGTTAGGTCTATAACTTCCAAGTATGTGTTTGCTGTTTGCTGAGAGTGATGGTGGACATGGCTATGAAACTTCACATTCATCAAATCCTCTTAAGAGACACACGTGAGTCCTGGCTGGCAGCACAGTGGGTAAGGCACCGGCCTGCAAACCCAAAGGTTGCTGGTTGGATTCCCCAGTCAGGACGCATAACTAGGTTGCAAGCCAGGTCTCCAGCCTGCTTTGTGGCTGGAGGCAGGTAAAAGGCAACCATGCATTGATGTCTCTCTCCCTCTCTGCCTCTCTCCCTTCCCCTCTCTCTGGGAAAAAAAAAAAAAAGAGAGAGAGAGAGAGAGAGAGAGAGAGAGAGAGACACGTGAGAGGGAGAAGGGGACTCAAAGTCCTCACTACAGCACTGTGGCGGCCCAGTTTTAGAGACGCCCTAAATATCCATCAACTTGGGAACGAAAAAGTGAATTCTGAGACTTACACAAAGGAGCACACACAGCAGGTAAACTAAATGAACACAGAGAAGAAGGCAATGTTAAGTAAAAAATACCCAGCAAGTTACAAAAGCATCAAAAAAGGGTGTTGGGTCATTTACGCAAAACCTAGAAATACCCCCAATTCTCTGGGGGTATTTGTCCACACATGTTCATACTCCTAAAGCTTAAAATCGTGCACGAATAACGACACGCAGAGGTTTATCCCAAGAGAGGTCTGCGTTCACTTCCGGCGAATCGCTGCAGGTGCCTGTGCAATACTCCTCTAGGTGCAGGGAGTTCCTGCTGGTGTCTCGGTGGGAGCTGCTGGGGCCTGGGCTCAGAGCTGCAACTGCTTCTCAGCTTCTCGTTTTTTACTTTATTCTACATTTGCTCCCTTTTCCAGTTTAAGTTTTAATCAGAGATTACATTGGGACGTCTGCTGGCCCAGGCAGTAGTTGCTGGGTGCACGTGCAGTGGTTCTGCGGCGGCGCGAGGAATGGCGCGCCTGAAAAACGCGGGCACCCTTAGAGCCTCGCGCTGCCGCGGGCGCAGAGCCACTGCGAGGAGTCTGCGCGTGTGGGGCTTGCGGCTCTTCCCGAAGCCGCTGCCCGCTCCGGGCCAGGGTTAGCTCCAGCCGGGTTCAGCCTTCCTCAGCTGCCTTTCCTCCCAGGCCCCAGCCTTCCTGGGAATTTTTAACTGTGGGTCTTCCAATGTAAAGCAATTGCGGAGAGCAGTGTGTTGGGGAGGGGGTGTGCATGCTGCTCACTGTTACCTCCATGCTACGGTGGCCATGAGGTTGACTCCCCAGGAAGGCAGCAAGGAGGTGAGGGAGCCACCTATGAGCCCAGTACTTTCCACTGTGCTCCTGCTGCCCTGGGGAGCGCTGCCCTCAGGGGCTCACCACCCTAGCTCAGAGCTCAGGCCCGCCCCACGGAGAGGATGGCAGGTAGGGCGGCCCCAGGCAGCATGGACAGCATGCACTGTGGGGCTGCACAGGGCTAGTGTGCTGCTGAGGCATGGGGGTATGGTAGGGGGCTGGAGACAGGGCTGGGGTAGGTATGAGAGATGACCTGTGGATCTCCCTTGGCTGTGTGTGGCAGGGACAGAATTAACTGCCAGGGACTCGCTCTTGACAAGACTCTGAGACTGGCCTGGTAGCGGCCAGTGCTGCTGCTTGGTTTTTAACTTTTGGAGCATTTAGGTTCTGTTGTTGAGTATTTCGGAGTCTTAAACAGAAATTTTGAGCATCGGTGGCTCAAATTTGTTGTGAAGTCTGCCCTCCTTTATTTACTTTTTTGTATTTTTCATTTCACAGACACCACTTAACTTTAAAATGGGCTTAGTCACTTCCTTTTTTTCCAATCCTTTGTTGTGGTAGGTTACACTAAAGAATAAAATAAGAGAAAATATTAGCTTTCCCGAGGAATGTTCCCACAGTGACAAAGCATCAGAAAGTGCCTCTGACAAAGAAGAGCGGTGCTCAGGGACGCAGTAGCCCAGAGGTGCAGCCATCTCCCACCTGGAGTCTGTCCCTGTCCCTGGCCTGGTGCTGGCCACTGATCCCATTCAAGGGTCACTAATCAATCACACTGGGTGTTAGGTGAGAGGGTTTGTGTCTCTGAGAACCCCTTTCACACAGCACACATGGAGCCTGGAGAGGAAACCTTTATGTCCTGGGTTACTGAATTATGCCTGTTTCAAAAACACTTCAATGCGTGACTAGTACCAACAATGTAGGGACACACAGATGACAAGCAAATGACTATCCGAAGTAGCTCATGTGTCACTAATGTACAGGAAGAGGGGCACCTGTTTAAAAGTTTTGCTGTAATGTTTAAATAATTGTTCTCAAACTATTAATATTTCAAATTTAAATGTTAGCACCCTTAAGACAAATGAGATAAAAATGTTAATATGACAAAAAAATGTAGCATGTTAACCGACCAATTCTTCTGAGAAACAGAAGGGACCTATACCCCTTTGATCTCTAGCAGGACAATCATAGAATATATGAATTAAAATTATTTTCATTTCAGAAATAGTTAAAACCAAATATTTATAAGAAGGTTTAGAAAAGCCACCTGTTCCAGCCCTGCACACCCTTGGCCCCTCCAGGGAGCTCAGTGAGAGTCGGCGAGTTGTCTGCTGCTGCTGCCCACACCGATTCCATTATGCGCAGGATTTCACTCTGACAGAATTGGGCAGCAGAAGACAAAGGGAGACTCAGACCCTGCCCGCCCTGGAATGTGAGTTATTTCAGAGCAGGGCCTTCTGTGTCTCAGTCCATGGGGAGACCTGCCCTGGAGGACAGAGAGGCCTGTGTAAAGAAAACTATGCTGTGGGCTCTAATGCTGCAGGTCCAGGCCAGGGCGCATTAGCCAGGTCTCACGGCTCTGAAGAGCAGGGACAGGCCCGATGACCCACCTCCCAATCCTCACTGAGTTGCTGGTCCTGCCGGCTTCGGCTGCCTTTAGTGGAATGTGTTGGGGAGGAAACAACCAGAAGGGCTCACGGAGCTGGCAGAACCGGGACTTTGCATAGGCTGTCCCTGCCACCCAGAATGCACTCTTCGCACCCATCCCCTCACCCAACTACAGATTTCAGGTGAAGCCCTCTGCAAATCATGCCCCCCTTCTCTCTAACCAGCCTGCTGCAGCTTGCATTGGCCTTGGTGTAACTTTGCACTCTGTTCCAGTGGTTGTCTGCCTCCCGGACTAGGACTTTGGTTCCATTCCAGGAGGGCAGCACCTGATCTCCCTTCCCAAATCCTAAGCACTTTATGTGGAGGGAGGTGTGGCAGAAATGGACCCTTTGCCATGTATTTTAAGCACTCTCTCAGTTAAGTGTGTCTATTATACACCATGTTTGCTGAGCTCATGCGGGTGGGGGGGGGGGACCAGCTGACACTATCTCTGAGAGAGACTTAAGAGCCATCAGTCCAGGCAAGACAAAGCCCAGGTGGCAAGCGCAGCAGTGCCACCTTCTAGATGGACAGCTGAGATCCAGAGGCCCTGACCCCTGACTGCAGGCAGGGTATGCAGCCCCGCCAGGAGTAGAAAAGTGGGACAAGAGGCATCTGGAGAGTCAGACTTGAGGCGGAGGTTACACTTGGGAAGTGGATCCTGCATGAAGGGGCAGGGAGAGCTCACGACCTGATTGTGCAGGCGCAGCTTCATGAAGCCAAATCCAGGGCCCCATTTTCGTCCCTGTTAATTACTTTTTCTCTTTTATTGTGACAGGTCCTGTAGTCAAAAGAGCACATAAATTGATGCAAATCTCCTGTTAGCCATCACCCAGGTTAATGCACCATCCCTGTCACCCCTCCTCACCCTGAGGCCATCATTGTCTTTGCTTCCTCACCCACTCGTACAGTCACACTTGTAGCGTGCTGTGCTGTGTTTGTGAATTCGTGGATGGATAGAACTGTGTGTGCCAGAACATCTATGACTACACACTGAGCTGCAGCTGCTCCTGCCTCCTCATGGCCTGCACAGTCTTCTGTGGTAGGCAACACCTCAAAGTGTGTCCATTCTCCTGAGGGACAAACGTGTGTTATTTCCATTTCTCGGTTATTGAGAATAGTGCTGCCATGGATACTCTAGTACGCATCTCTCAATAAGCACCCACAACACCTTTCTGCTGCCCATGCTGCAGAGCAGAACTGATGGCCGTGTGCACCTTCAGTGCTAGTGGAAGGCCACACCCTTCCCAAGGATGCTGAACTTTGAGATGTTTTTTCTGTTGCAATGGAGATGATCATATATGATCGTATGATTTTCTCCTTTGATCTGTTGATGTGTGAGTGATAATAATTGATTTTATAATATTAAACTAGCCTTACTTTCTGCAAACTGTATTTGATCATATTTTTATATATTACTAGAGCCAGTTCACTAATATGTTAGAATTTCTGTACCTATGTTCATGTATGAGATTGGTCTCCACTCACCTTTCTTGTTCAAGCCATGTAAAATTTTAGTGTGAAAATTTATGCCTACCTCATAAAATAAGTTGAGAAATATTTTTTTCATTTTCTATTCTTTAGAGGAGTTTACATAATATTGGAATAATTGGCCCCTTAAATATTTGCTAACCTTCCTGGGGAAGCATCTGGGCCTGGGGTCTTCCTAGGCAAATAAATTTTGATGATTGATTTAGTTTTTGTTCATAATTATAAGACCATTAGATTTAATATTTGTTTTTGAGTCTTTTTTACATTTTCTTTTTCTTTTTCTCTTTTTTTCTAAAGATTTTATTTCATTATTTTTAGAAAGAGGAGAAGGGAGAGAGGCAGAGAGGAAGAGAAACACCAATGTATGGTTATATTTCACCTGCCTCCAGCCACAGACCTGACTGGAGACCTGATTATGTGCCCTGGCTGGGGAATCGAACCTGCGACCTTTGGGTTCGCAGGCCGGCACCTTATCCACTGTGCTACCAGCCAGGGCTTTACATTTTATTTTTCTAAGAATTTGTTGACATCATCAAAATTATAAAGTGTATCAGCATAAACTTGTTCAAATGTTCTGTGGATGTAAAAAGGGGGCTTCTATGGAAAGTAATCTCACAGTGTGATAAATTCCTGCCCAAGGAATTTATGATGGGTAGTCATGTCCCAGGTCTGTAACTTCTTTAGTGAAAGGTTTTTAAGTTAGCCCTATTCATTGTTCCTGTGCCTGTAGGTTAACACACTTTTGAGATGCCAGAAGGAATACTCCTCAAAGGTGTAATTACCCTTAGGAAAACACACATATTGTAATCTAATCCCTGCCTTGCTTTCTCCCACCCTCCTGTAATCTTCCTTATGTTCTCTCCTTAGTTTCAAATGCATAAAAGAAGTTGCAAAACTTCTGAGGACATATGCCAGGGAGCGTTTAGATTTTGCTCTCTCAATTTGGCTCAGATAAGGCTTATAAAACTTCTGTACAGGGTTGGACGTTTCTTATGTTGACCAGCCTGAAACTAAATTCTTTGTTTCACTTGCGCTGGCAGGCAGTGAGGATCTCAGTTCCAGAAGCTTTCAGTTGGCCTCGTTCATGTGTAGCTAGGGCACTGGTCTGAGACCCAAAACGTTGAGTTCCTTCTCTACTCTTCATTCCAGATTTCCTCTGATTTTTATTTTCCTTTTTAATCTGTCAATTCAGCTAGGCTACAGTCCCATTATTCAATTAAATACTAATCTAAATATTGCTTTGAAGAGAACAAACAAGTCTAGTCCATAATCGTTTGATGTTAAGTAAGGGAGATGATCCTGGATTATCTGATGGGCTTGATTAAATGAATTGGAAGGTCTTAAAAGCATTAAGGAGAGAAAGAGTGAAAAAAAAAAAAAAAAGAAGAAGAGAAGAGAGGAGAGCGAGAAAGAGGGAGACACTGAGATTGGGAGAGAAATTCTGCCTGTGGACAGCAGCTTTGGTCCATGCTTGTGGGATCTGGTTTACCTATGGTCCTCCCTTCCTGATGGATTTGGGCCTTATACACCACAGAAGCCAATTCCTTCTGTCTCCTACTGGTTTTGCTTCTCTGGGTGGACCCTGACTGATACACTTCTCTCAACAGTTGGTGGTCTGGGTTGCCTTGGGCTCTTTCCCCTGTTTTTTTTTCCACCCAGAAAAAAAGGTGATCTGTTGGCCCTGGCTGGTAGCTCAGTGGATAGGTGCCAGCCTGTGAACCCAAAGGTCTCTCGATTCCCAGCCAGGGCACATAACCAGGTTGCAAGCCAGGTCTCTACCCAGGTCCTTGGCTGGAGGCAGGTGAAAGGCAACCATACATCGATCTTTCATTCCCTTTCTTCCTCCCCCCCTGCCCTTCTCTCTAAAAATATTGAATAAAATCTTAAAAAAAAAAAAAAGGTGGGCTTTCCATAGTAGTTCTGTTATATAGGACAAGGGTCTCAAGGTCTGGGCAGTTCAAAACATTATTACTAAATGTTATTCTTACTAAATGCTATAAATGTAGCACAGTATTTTTCAGAAGAACTGTAAACAGGATGAGCTTGACAGGAACTCAGCTTGAAATGTAGACAACTTCAAAGAAGAAATGTATAATTGACCAAATAACTTATATAAGCAAGGGCTAAGCCTCCCTTAGGGGAGAAAGAACTTGTGTGTGAATTCCATCTTCTTTACTTACTGCAAATAAATAAAATTCCCAGGCAACAACCGAATCTTGTTCTTGAGTAGAACACCCCAAGGGACAAGCCCCGTGAGTTGAGTGACAATAGTTCGAGCTCCCTGCACCCCCATGCGACTGTCCTCAGGGCAATCAGAATTCGAACTCAGGTGGGAGAAACTCCACTGCTCTGCAGGCCACAGACAGAGCCTACAGGCTCACGGTCCCTGGGGTGCACAGAGATGCCGAAATCAAGGGCCGGGTGAGCTGGCAGCTGGTGGCCAGAGTGAAACAGCAGTGGGGGAGGCAGACAGACATTCTCATTCCTCAGCGTGGGCCACGTGGTGGTCACAGCCCACCGGCCAGGCCTGGCGGACAGTGTCCTCTGCCTGGTCAGCCCGAAGGGCACACCTGCTTCCTGTCCCTGAGAGAACGCGGCTGTCTGCGGTCACCCACAGTCTCCCTTGGCCCACCAGAAACCCCCCTACCTCTATCACCTCCAGAAGCCTCGTCATGCCTCAGTCACTCTCCCTCCAGGGACCTCACTGCTCCCCGCTCGTGGCCTCCAGGGACCCCACCCCCGACTTTGGTCACCCCTGCAGAATCCTCACCCACCCCGTCACCTCCATAAACTTCACCCAAACGGGGCATTGAGTGGCCCCTCTTGATGAGAAACGTCTCCCTCCGGCCCCACCTTCCTTCCCTGCTCCTCGCTCTCATTACCTGGCAGCCTCTGTGAGACATCCAAGCCGGTCCCTGCACGGCTTCCCAGTTGGCCCCCACCTTTTCCCTCTGCCCCGGCCACCTGGGTTCCACCTGCCAGGCCACCAGGTCCCCGTGGCTTCCCCTACATGACCCCCATGGTGGCCCGCCCCCCAGTTTTAAAAAATTAAAATTAAAAAAAAAAAAATTCGAACTCACCTCTGCCAGCCACTTCCTCACATTTTGATTATTCTTGAAAACCTATCTGCTTTTGTGCATCTATTCGTGCCCCTGGGTGATTGTTTTGTATTTCTCCATAGTTTATAGTTGTTATCGCTGGGGGGATTGTTATCCCTGGAAGCTGAACGTCTATAGTGTGTTCTTGATTTATTTGTTGTCCCTTTTTCTGATTAATCTCACCTCACCAGAGTTTGTTAATCCTATCAGTGGGTCAGAGAATTAACTTCTGGCTTTGTTTACACTCTTTATCATATTGTTGTCTAACTCAGTAATTTCTGCTCTTATCTTCGTGCAGTTGTTCAGTCACTGTTCACTGAGCTCCTACAATGAACCAGGCTCTATGAACATGGCGTGGAGCAAAGCTGAGGAAATTCATGTCCTTGAGATGGGGAGTGAACGGAAACCAAAGTAAATGTGTGGAGTGTGTAATACTTTAGTTGCCAAATTGTTAAGGGGCAAAGTGAAGCAGGGAAGAAGGGCAGACAGTGTGGGTCTATAGAGACTTCAGCATTAAGCAAGACAGAACGGCCTTCTGTTTCCTGCGCTCACAACTAAACTACATTCCCCAGTTTCCCTTGCATTTCAGTTGGACTGTATGGCTAGAAAAGGCTGGATGGGGTATAAAGTGAGGAGACTAGAGAATAGGAGCTTGGAGTTTTCTTCACACAGAGTGACAGAGATCTCACTGGAAGAACCAATGAGAAATTAGATTTCTGTACAGGACAAATGGCCATTCCCTGGAGCAAATGGTTTTAGAACCACAAGAAAGGGATAGAAAGGAGAGTAGCTTCCAACCTGTTTTTCCGAAGATCAAAATAGTCTGCAGTGGATTTGGGATGATTCTGTAGAAGTCCCTGGATGAAGAAAGTGGTAGGAAGTTAAAGTAGATGTGATGGGGGACTCAAGAGTTGGACATTTTTTAGCTTTAGCTATATAGTTAGCAGGCTTGGCTAGTAGTGCATGTAGAAAGCTATTGTTCCAGGAACTAGATAGAATGCATCACCAGACCTACCCTGACTCCAGGAGACCCACAAGCAATTTGACTTTTGTGTGTAGGAGTACTGCAAATGATCAAGATGGTATCTGAGCCATTGCTCTCCAGGGAGGGAACATCCCTTGACCAGGACACAGATAAAGAGTGACTGCTCAACAAAAGAAGGAGTGCTAGGATAATTGCTGGACTGCCACTGTTATCTGATTTACCTTTTCCCCTGAATTCCAAACCCCTTACCTGCTTTTTCCCTGAATTCCAACCCCCTTACCTACATTTTTCTTGTCCTTATAAAAAGATCAGCTTGAGACAAATTGTCTTTTAGGGTACATAACCCACTGTCTTCTCAGACTGCCAGCGTCTGAATAAAACACCCATAAAGATTCAATGCTTGTCTCTATTTACTGGTTCTGGTAGTGACAGGCAGCATGAACACCGACTTTTCCAGTTTCAGATGAAGAAGGAACATGAGATGAAGGTGGATGAAAGATTGATGAGGAGCAGAGAGAGGAAGGAAGGGGCTTTTGGAGAGGGAAGTGAGGAGTGCACTGAAAATGACCTTGCGGTGATGCTCCGCAAGTACTCTCTGACCACAGGGCTGCTCTGGCTTCAAGAACTTATTTGGAGGCTATGCATTCATATTGAAATTCATGGCGTTAGATTCCATGACACAGCTGCAGCTGCTACAGTGTGAACAGAACCTTGTGAGTTTCTTATCAAGCTAAACAGGTGGTCCAGGAAGGTGGCATGTGAATGGAGGAGGTGACAAGCCCCATTGGGTGGACAAAGCCAAGAGACATCCCAGAGGCTCCCAGGGGCAACCAGATTTGACCTAGGGCCCAGATCAGACAATACATCGACATATATATTTTACCTTCTGCACAAGTGACTAGTCACTTAGGACTCACCCTACCTGGACATATACAACCGTGATGAGCTCTAGTGAGGAGGCCAGGTCCTCCACCTCAGGGGAAGGCCTAGAAAGAGAATGCACCATAGCTGTCATCTGAAAGTTTGCCAGCCACATTGTAAACAGGTAAACAAAAGTAAACATAAGCAGATGAAATATATTTTAATAATTATTTTTGTAACTTAACAGCCAAATACCACAATGCAACATGTGATCAATACAGGAATCATTGAGATCTTTTCTCTGTTTTTCACATGGGATTTGAAAATCCATGTGACACTCACAGCCCCTCAGTTTGGAGCAGCCACATGTCACCTGTTCAGCATCCAGAACTTCGGCTCTTGGCACTCAGCCTGGAGCTCCAGAGGTCCCCCAGGTAGTGTCTACCTGACTCATTCCTTCCTCCTGTTCTGCTGGGGGGCAGGGGCCCTGCCTCCTACTTGATCCTTGGCTGGGTACCAAGGTCATGATGAGCCACTATCACCTTCCTCCCACTGTCCGGCCTTGTCCCTTCCCCACTGCCAGCCTGTAGGATCCTGCACGGAGCTTCCTGACACCTGGTCCTGTCAACATGTCAAAGAAGAAGGAACCTTCTTGAGGTCATATATGAAACTACCTTGACAACTAACAATTTAAAAGCCAGCCCAGTGCAATGATTTGAGCATTCCTACGATCTAACCATTTTATTCATGAACGATGAGTTTACTGATTTTCATTAAAACCATTATTGCGTGGCAATTGCATGTGATGCTACCTGAGGTGACAGTGCCCCCTTCTCTCTCTCTCTCTCTCTCTCTCTCATTAATTCTTTTCTAAATGGCCCCTCTTGAATGTTTCTAAGCTGGAAGGATTGGTTTTAAAGAGATCCCTGGGGATTTCTGAGGGTGACCTGCATGGGCCCTTTGGTGGTGGTGGGGGGGGCATCTGAGGCTCAGGCTCGCTGCAGGAGCGGAGCCAGCCCCTTTGATCTGGAATTCCAGCAACTGTTGAGTCAGCTGCAAACAGCAGCTTGTGCACCGCCCCCTGACGGCTCACTCCACTCATTCTGCAGCTCATCTCTTTCAAGGGCTGGAAATTCAGCCACAGTGAGGAGCCTGGAGCTCCCAGGGCTCTCAGGGTTGGAAGGCAAAGGGCCTTTTGTATCCTGGGGTGTGGTCTACATCCAGAAGAAAAGAATGCCCAAGGAGCCACAGTGTCACAGGAAATATTCGTGTTATGGAAGCCCATGTGCTTTTCCTTTAAACTCCTCAAGTCTTGCTCTCATGCCAGCCCCCTTTGCATCAGGGCTCAGGTGGTCAAGGCAATAGGGGTGAAAGGGGCTTTGTGCCTGTGGGAGCCCTTGACCTGCATTGCTGCTGACCCTATGTTATATGCTGGTGCGTTTTCCCCTCTTTCCTCCCTATTTGGAGCCCATCCTGCCCAGGTTGTCCTTAATTCCCTTTTGACTCATGATCCATACTTTTCTGTCTGCCCTAAACCCTTTCTCCCCTCGCCCAGGGCTGCCTGCAAAGTCCCCAAGTGCTGGCCTCCTCCTGGGATGAGCGGGCCTGACCTGGAGGCAGGTCTGGGTGTGCAGACAGACCAGGGGTGAGCGGCAAACACACTACGAGGGAAGTAAAGTTGGTGGAGGAGGCTCCTGGGTTGCTTGCTATGTGTTTCTGAAGGTCCCTGGCCTAACACTTTTTGCATAAGAAAGAAACCACCAGGAAACAGTGAGCCATAGTTTTTCTCCTTCTTACCCCCTTTAGGCTTGAGAAGGCCATTTTAAATTGCAGAGGGGAAGGGCACCAGAGTGGCCAACCTCACAGTGACTGTTGCACGTGAAGGATGACTGTTGGCTGAGCCCCGTCCAGAGCCAGGCCTTCCCCTAAGGGGTGCCAGACAGAGGTGCCTGCACCGGGCCTGGAATCAGCCTTTAGAAAACAGCGCAATGCCCTGTGCAATGTCAGGCATGTGTAACAGAACAATGACAGCAATGTCACAGGGAGAGCACTTTCCATCCTTAGACGCTCTGGTATCCGTGTCTTAGTGTGCTGACCGCAGGACTTTACAATTCCATGTGCAGGTGTGTAAGACAAGACACCAGCTTAGGTGGTTAGTTTTGAACAAATTGCTGATGGTTAAATAGAAGGCCATTGAAGATTTGCAACTAAAGTCACATTTCAACACAGGACATTACTCAGCACTTCTGAGAAATAGAGCTGTTTGTGAAGTCCACTCTTTTTCCAGAGCAGACACTATGTTCAGGCCTGTGGCTTCCATCAGGCTGCTGTGGCATTGAGCTGCCTCCAATGGGAGACCCAGCCATGTCCCCCATGCCCTCGTTCCCCTTTTACCTGGATACAGGTGACATGTCCCCAGGGGAAGGCAAGGCCACAGGCTGGAAGACACCTGGGTCCTAAATGACCTGAGGGAAAGAGTCTCTCTGCAAGATAGGATTTGTTAAACTCATTTTCTGGTGCGGACTCCATCTCCCTGGGAAGCGAATCCAGGGCACGTTGAGCAGAGAGGAGACAGGCTCCTCTGTCAAGGGCCCTTCCTGCACCTCTGTCTAAAATCAACCACTGCCTCTGCACCAGCCGCAGCTCCGTCCCAGGACTCACGGCACTGAAGGAGACCTAAGAGCACTTGCTTGCTCTTTCTGCCTAAAACTATAGCACACAATGAAAAGTAAGTATGGTTTTTAAATAATACAAGGGAAAATTCATCCTTTCACCTTTGTCTAGATGTGCAAACTGTTGGTCTATCCACTGTGGTATGGAAAACATTGGTAACTATGAGACGTCAGCACTCCTCTCTGGGTTTCACGACTTGCTCCTGTTTGAATGGAGCTAAAAAAAAAAAAAAGCAGAAAGCCTGGCTGGTGTGGCTCAGTGGATTGAGTGCCAGCCTGAGGACCAAAGTGTCACTGGTTCTATTTCCAGCGAGGGCACATGCCTGGGTTGCAGGCCAGGTCCCCAGCTGGGGGTGCGAGAGAGGCAACCACACGTTGATGTTTCTCTCCCTCTCTCCTTTCCCCTCTTTCCCTCTCTCTAAAAATAAAACCAAAATATATTTTTTAAAAAGCAGAAAGGAGAGGAGAAAATTAAACTTTAGTTGAAGCTGCTGAAAATCTTTCCATAAGCACGTGTCTAGAGCAGAACATGCAAGTGCACTACATGGATCAGCGTGCGTTCCCAGAGCAACGTGCCATGCAAAACAGGTCATAACATTGAAAACTACCCCAGGTTTCAGGCTGACAGTTCCAGTCACTACTGTGCTGCTTTCCAGTGAGCTGAGAACATTTTGCCACTATCCTGGGTTGTAATTTTGGCACTGTTTCCAAGCACTGTGTTTTCCTTTCCCCAAAATGTGCTGTTTCTGGCTCCCTCTCACAGGGTCCTTTATCCCCTTATTGGGTCCTACCACCGTCTGGTCTTTATATTCACAGCATGCCCTTGTAGGTTACTCTTTGTCTCCCACAGAGGCAGAATGCAGGCTAAGCAACCAAGGAAAGTCTTCGCAATGAAAGAAATGTGTTCACTTCTCTGCCCTGTTCTCCCTCTTCATGTGGGAAGCTGCTTCTTATTGTTTTACAAGAGCTTTGCTGCATTGCACCCAAGACCTAGGCTGTTTCTTCTGGCCTGGGAGCTTCTGCTTTCCTTCCCTGCAGTGCTCTTCCCCTGATGATGCCTAGCCCATTCCTCAGAGGCACTTCCAGGGTTCATAAGCAGGCCCACAGCAGCCTGCTCCTCTCTGCAGAGCCCACCCTGGGTGCCTCAACACAGGGCATGCTCAGAAGTTGGGGGATGCTCCTTACTGTGGAGGTGCTTTTGGCAGGACCCGGTGCACTTGATGAGAAGTGGGGGAAAAGGAGAAGGCCCAGAACCTGTCAGGTCCAGGAGGAGATGGGGCAAGAAGGATGGAGCAACACGCCCAGGTTCTGGGAAGATCAAACAAGGAAACTTGTGACTGGTTTGTGTGCTAGTGCTTCCTGAAGGAAGAGGGCATGGAGGGGCGGGCAGGACAGAGCAGACCCCTCAAGGAGAGCAGATAGTGGACGGGCTGCCCTTGGAAAATGCAAGAGCTGGTTTACTAACAGTGTTCTGAAAGCAAAGCAATAAGTTGGTGGGGAAGAAAACAGGACAAGTAAATGAGAACAAAAATTCAGGGTCGAAGAACAGAAATGAAAGAACAAAAATGAAGACATTTTGCAGCTGTAAAACCCAAGTCACATGTGATGCAGTGGGACAGGGCAGGACTGATACCAAAACCCACCCTCCTCTTCTTCCAATGGCCGTGCTGGCGACCCCACTTTGTGGGAAAGAAGCCACCTTCTCTTCTTTTGTGCCAGGTTCTCTTTCCTCTGACTGTCACAGAACCGTGGGTTTTCTCTCACCGCCAAGAGTTGGTTTTATGCCGAAGACATTTTTGCAGTCAGTTCACTCCAGAAACTCTCCTCCTGAGGAAGTGACAGGTGACTCAGAGTCGAGTGGGTAGTCCATCCAGAGTGTGAATGCACCAACTTTCCCAGAGCCTGCTCGTTGCCTCTCCCCCCGCCAGGTCCCCACCTGGCTCGAGCTTCCTCTTCTCACCTCCTCCTGGGTGGCTCCCCACCATGCAGCAGGATCCTGGCTGGAGAGAGTGTCAAAAGCTGTTCAAGGTGGCAGAACTTAGCCATCTTGTCATCTGAGCCCTTCCTCTGAGAGACAAGGACTTCAGAGCCACACAACTGTTAGTCCACATTGGAAAGAAGTCTTTATTTTCTTGACTCCGGACCCAACATTCCTTCCAGAGCTGCCTTGGTTTGAATGCCACCGTTCAAGTCTGCCTAAGCTCACCCTGCTCTGTGCAGGAGATCTCAGATCACCAACCGCAAGCCTAAAGGGTCACAGACAGGCCCAGCCACGAGGTGCTGGGGAAGTTAGGAAAGGAAGAAAGGCTACATGTGAGGGCCGTGGTCCCAACCACATGGGCATGTTTCAGGAGCATCTCCTGGCAGGGCGGAGCTTGGCATCAGGCCAGTGAGAAGAGGAGGAGGCTGATGTCCACCAATCCCAGAAAGCCACAGGGGGCAGCGATAGGACAAGGTCTGGGTCTCGTTAGTCAGGTAACCCTGCCTGAGTGCTGGATTTCTCCCAGCCGTTTCCTGAGGCTGACCCACGGGACTAAAAACTCAGCTTTCACGAGTTTAACTAAAATGGAAAACACCCAGTCCATGAGCTGGTACCTGGCCAACCTGAGGGAGAACCCCTCCCCTAACATGGGGTCAACAGTCTTCCTAAACTCCCCTTGATATCATTCGCCCACCTGGTGAGATATCCTGCCCCACAAAACCCACCCAAACCCTCAGCTTCCCTTAAGAGTCACGAATTTGAGCACGTAGCCACACGCACGCACATTCTCAGACACCGGCTCTCCCCCCAAACCCTTATATACACACTAGCCAAGCACATTCCTTAGACACTCACTCCTTCACACTAACAAGACTCTCATAGTCATCTCCTTTCACAGAAAACATGAGTGTGCAAAATTCATGGAGAACTAAAAAAAAAAAAAAAAAAAAAGCAAGGAAGTTAAAGCAAATAAGAACAGACAAGTATGATAACAAGGAAAACGCAGGACACAGAACTTCAAAGGAGCGCAGGTAAAAGAAAAGAGGGAACCCAGAGAGCCTGCATCTGTGTTGGGAGAACACTCAGGGCACCCTGGAGGTTGCAATGTCCTTGGGTAGACCTCGGGGCCCCTGCACCCTCTCAGGGAACTTGCCACTCAGAGTAATTTGGTTCCCAGGACAACGTGGCCAACACCACGAATGAGAGATGGAAGGCAACAGGAGACAGGCCACCCTGGCCCTCCAGCCTCACCGCAGCCGGGAATGCACTGCGTTTGCAATCCTGAGGCAGCCTCCGCTTGCTGAGAGCAGCCCTAGCGGCAGGCAATGTGCATGCTGCTAGCCACTGGCGACCAGGGCAGGCTCTGCGCAGGCAACAGGCAGCGAGGGCGAAACCAGGGCCACCTACTAACCCTGACAAGCGCCTAGAGGATGGGCTGAGAAGGTCTCCCCCAGGCTTGCCTTTCTCTACTGGCTCTAGTGTCTGTTTTTCCTCCCTTTTCCTTATTTTTTTGTTGTCTCCTCTCTCCCCTCCCTCCCCTTTCTCCTCTGCCTTCTCTCTATGCCTGCTATTCTTTCTAAACTCTATTTACTCTCTCCTTTTCATCTCCTCTCTTCTCTTTTTTTATGTCTTCCTTTCTCCTCCCTCTATTCTCTTCTCCTGCTCCCCTTTTGCACTTCTCTGTTTTCCTCTAGTTTCTTTCTTCTCTATACTTCTTGTACTCACTCCTCTTTCTCCACTTCCCCTCTCTCCTCTGTTTATTCTAACTCTCCCCCCTGCCCTTTCTCTCCATTCCTTTCATGCTGCCTGTCCTTTCTACTTTCCCTTTTGTCTTCTCTCCACCGTTTCTTTCCTCTTCCTACTCTTTTCCCTCTCCACTCTCTTCTCTTCACTCCTTCTTTATCCCCTCTCTCTGCTCTGTGCCCTATTTCTTCTATAGTCTCTTTTATTTTTTCTCCTCTCTCCCTCCTCTCTTTCCTCCATCTTCTCTTGCTCCCGGCTTTCCCCTGTCTCTCCTTTATATTCAACACACCTGCTCTCCTTTACCTTCTTTTTCTTCTCTCCCTCCTTCTATGTTTCCTCTCTTCTCTCTCTGGAGAGAGGGCTATAATAGATTTAAAAAGTGAAGAAACAAAACAAGACAAGGAAATACATGAAAAAACCGGATTATTATTTTACACTATACATTTAATTATGCAATTATAATTATAAATAATTTTGGAATAAATATTCAAGCAGGGAGTTTGGCAGTGAGGAAAATTATAAAGTAATATGTGTATTTTATTTTTTTATTTTTTTAACAGAAAAAATTTTTCTTTTTAAAAGAAAAAGATTTTATTCATTATTTTTAGAGAGAAGGGCAGGGAGGGAGGAAGAAAGGGAGAGAAGCATCAATGTATGTTTCTCAATCAATCACTTGCCTCCAGCTATGGACCTGGCTGGAGAGCTGGCTTGCAACCTGGTTATGCGCCCTGGCTGGGAATTGAACCAGCGACCTTTGGGTTCTCTGGCTGGCCTATCCACCTATCCACTGAGCCACCAGCCAGGGCTAATATGTGGCTTTTAATGTTAGAAAAGTAATCAACAACATACTTAAAGTTATTCTGGATTTTTATGATGTAAGGATAAAGGTAGGAAATGAGAAGATGTAATAATTATACAATTAGTGCCACTTTTTCTGTTAAACAGTGCAATTTGCAAAATGTTTCCTGAAAAAATGGTTAAAGTTTAAAAAATTACAAAAGTGTCACAGAAAGCTGTGGATAGGCAAAACTATTTTACAGATTTAAAACATCCTTAAGTATAGCTATTCCTGAATTATATAGAACTGTCTAAGGAATATGCTTGCAAAAGAAAATAAGATACAATGCAGAGTCAAGAAAACTTTTAGGATATTTTTAGTACTCTTTATGATACTGTACTGATAAGTATATGCTCTTATACGTTTATCCATATGCATATAGTGTATCAACCAAAAATGAACTTTAATGCAACCTATGGACTTTGCATGACTATGATGTGTCAATGTAGGTTTGTCCTTGGTAATAAATGTATCATTCTGTCAGGTTAAAAAAAAAAAAAGAAGGAAAATAAGATACATTGCTTCTGACTTGTTGTCAGCATCTCAGCCACCTGGCTACCACTCGGTATGAATACATGTACATTTCCCCTAGAAAGGCAGATGAGACTGTGGGTAGGATGTATGAACAGATTACTGCTGCAGACCTCTTTCAGGACTATCACATCTCTCACTGGGCAAAAGAAACCAGCATCCGATTGTTAAAGAAGTTTGTTTGAATAATGCTGGACATATAAACTGGTCCCTTGCAAAGTGTGTTTTGCTCCTTAATTATATGATCTTTCAAATGGAATTGAAGCCCTGGGTGATTTTCCTTCTTTGTTAATTAAGAATGACTTTTCCTAGACGAACCCTCAAGCCCACTAATCCCAGGCAGGGATGAGGCTCACAGACTGCCATGAAGACAGCCCTTCCAGTAGGTGCTCAGCCCTCCCTCCTCCCAGGACCTCTTAGGTGTGCAAACATTCTGACACCCTCCAATGCCTGCAGACTTGGCAGGGGAAGCTTTCCCAGCTGCCTGTTACAAAGCAAAACTCCCTTCGATGGATTTTACTGCCCCAGGGCTCAGGTCCCCTAGGGCTCTTTTCAGTGTGTCCCAAATGCCCACCTATGAATCCTTCCCCTGAGTCAGAATCACCTGGGGCAGGGGTATGATAATTATACATTCCTAGATTCAACTTCCGTCTTATGAGTTGAATGTTCCAAACTAGATGTCAAGAATCCATATTTTTAAAAACAATCCCATTTATAATTGCATCAAAAAATACAGAGGAATAAATTAACCCAGGTGTTAAAAGACCCTTACTCAGAAAATGATAAGATATTGAAGAAAGAAACTGAAGATACAAATAAATGAAAGCATGTACTGTACTTATGGGTAGGAAGAATTAATATCATTAAAATGTTTGTACTCCCCAAAGCAATCTGTAGATTTAATGCAATGCCTGTTGAAATACCGGTGGCGTAGATTGGTATTAGAACTAGACCTCGTAATTCTGGAATTTATTTCTCAGAACTGGAACAAATAATTCTAAGATTCATAGAGAACCACAGAAGAGCTCAAATAAGCACAACAATCTTGAGAAAGACGTATTAGGTAGGCTAGTAAACTGAGGCAGGGAGGAGGAGGGGAGACGTGTTCCACCCATTGACTCAGCAGCCCGGAGCCTGGTCTGATGAGATTGCCTAAGGCTGTCCGGTGTTCCAAACATCACAAGCCAAGATAACGCAGGAGAGGGGAGTCCTTGAGACTGTGCTGGGGGAAGGACACAGCTCATTTTCTGATGTTGATTTACCTTGACAACAATATTTTTAAGAGGTCGATTTAAAGTACTTTTCATTATTTTTAAAGGTGTTCCTGAAATGCATGCATGTGGAGTTACTTTTCAAGCCACTGGAAATAGGTTTGGATGGGTCCACACATATTCTTCATAGGGTTTTCTTAAAGCATCCTTTCAGCTGAATTGAAGGGTTTCTCTGTTGTCATAGAAGAGAGACTCAAAATTCCCTTGACCGTAGTAAGTAAGCTGACTGTGGCAGGCCTTATTTTCCCCCAAATGGCCACAGTCGTATTTCCAGTCCTATTTGCTTTTCCAGGTCTGTGTCCCCTTCCTTTGATCCTCAGCGGGCTTTTGATTATATTGAATGTGACCGATGTAATCAATAGAATACAGCAGAAGCTGTTAAGTGACTTCCAAGGCTGGGTTATCAAAAAAGGATACAGCTTCTGCCTGACTGTCTTTTAGGACCATTGTGTGGACACACTGAAGTTCAGGTTAGCTCAGGTGGACGGGAGTTGATGCTCCCAGCCAACAGCCCACATTAACCCCAGTAGTGAGCAGGGCCTCCGAATGCTCTGCCGGCAAGCTTACCAGTGAGCTGTCCTAATGAGGATGCAGACCTACGTGTCTCACTGCAACCTGTCCAAATCCCTGACCCCCCAAATCCATGAGCATAACAATTGCTGTTTTACACTGCTACATTTTGATGTGATTTGCTACCCAATCCTAGTAAGGGGAACTCAGACCATAGCCAGGTCCATACTTATGCTCAGTTAAAATTCTGTGAATATTCCAGAGAAAAAAATCATCCAAGCAGGAAAAGCAATTCATTAGTGTTTATCAAATTGTTCCACCCAAATTACCCCTCGGCAGAATTAAGTGAACGGACACCATCACCCCTTCCACCCCTGAGGAATTGCATTTTGTCCAATATAATTTTTTGTTGTACTTGTTAATCTTTATGGTCAGGTTAAGCCCATTTTTCAGGCTGTGTTTTTTCCCCGGGAGGTTGTGTAGGGGGATGGTTACCTCAGCACAAGAAAGCATGGGTTTGAGTACTATCCATTCTCGAACTATTCACATTTTAATATCAGATTGAGCCTTAAAATAAACCACTAACTGTTGGGTAGACTATCAAGGAGGAAGTAAATTTACCTGGAAGGCAGGTAAATTATTTAGCTTTCTGCAGAATCATGTAAAGGAGACTGGCATCCACTTTGCTCCACCCTAGAGCACAAATGCAATCGAGCCCTCATGGCTTCTAACATGGAGTAAAAGGAATTTGAGCAATTATCTAATAGCTCTTGATTGGCAAATCTAGATTATTCAGAATGAAATCTTTCTGAAACAGTAAGACCCAATGACCTGATAACATGAGCACTATATCTTAGGCTTTCTAAGTTTAGTGAAAAATTTTTGGTATCACTGTGCATATTGAGACATGGTATTGCTATACACATGGAGGATATAAAACAACTAGCTGCAAGTTAAAAGTATACAGCTAGTCCTTTTATATCCTAGTTCTTTTTTAGTGAGTGTTACTAGACAACATCTTTTGGGTTCTCTAGATGTAGCCATGTCACCAACTTCCTTTGTGACTTTAGGATAGTCATACTACTTCTCTGGTTCTTATCTACTCATCAAAAATAGGGAGTGTGTAGACTTATCGTGATAATTGTTTCACAATATATACAAATATCAAATCATAATGTTGTATATCAATTATGCCACAATAAAAATAGGGTGTTTGACACTGTAGTTCTGTTTTCACTGATTTTGTACATATAGCATGTATTCTTTTGTAACTTGCTTTCTTTGGGCAACATTGAGTTTAAAGATTTCTCTACATGTTTGTGTATAGCTGTAGTTCATTCTTTTTCATTGCTGTATAGTATTCCAATTCAGGTTTATACTACATTTTATTGATTCTGGTGTTAATGGACATTTGGATCATTTCGAGGCACTATAAACATCCTCTTGCAAGATGCACCCTTGCCCTCTCCCCGCAAGCTCCCTGGCCATCTCACAACATGCACCCCCCCCCCCTAAAAATAGGGCATTTAAATCATATGTCTTTCTAAGTCTACCACTCTGTGATTCTAGGACTCAGACGTTGCCTTCACCAAAGCCACCAGAAGACTCTAGCATGGTCCTAGAGAGAACCCCATTAGAAAACTCTCTGGAATGAACTGTCTTCTTCTGTGTTGTTTAGGGTGTGCCTGTTTGCAAGTAACAAAATCTAACTCAATGAGGCTTTAAGTATTGATTTTGTAAAAATCCACCATAACTATCTCCGAAGTAGGGTGGGCTGCAGAGCAAGTTATTGTGGTTTAACGGTGTTATCAAGACCCAGGTTCTCGCGAGCGCTGATGTTTACTCCATTCATAATCAGGGAGCCAGAGAGCTTCAGCGGACCCAAACATCTTCATGAGGAAGAGAATATCTTTTTCACCGACTTTCTCTGTGGGGAAACACAGCTTCCCGAGAATGACACCAGTAGCAGTAGCAACAGCAGCCACCATCTTCCCATGTCTCATTGACCAGAACTGGGTTACATGCCCTACCCTGAACTTGGCACTGGCCAGTAGAATGAGGGTCCCCTCACTGGCTTGGGCTTAGCACCTAGAGTGAAACAGATGTTGAATGTCAAGTGTAACGTCCACTGCCTTCTTCCTCCAGCTCTGCCTCAGTGTCTCCTGTCATAAGCACTGACTGTCCCACTGTTCCTCCTCTATTAAACAGCAGTGGACAAGTGATACCAAACTGTCGTTCTGTACAATGGCTCTCAGCCCTGGATTCCTAGTGGAATCATTTGGGAAGTGTTTTTAAGTCCACTGTGCTTAGGCCTCCCCCCAGATCACTCAATAAAATGGAATCTCTGAGGGTGAGAATAATGTTCCTAGTTTGTTCAGTATTACAGCAAGTTAGGGATAGAACCAAGTTTGTTGACTTCTAGCTCAGTGTTCCTTCTGCTGCTGGCTTTTACTCTCTCTTATTCCATGCAATTCTATATATGAAAACATGATTTGGCTCGTGGCATAGTGGATAAGGTGCCAGCCTGAGAACCCAAAGGCCGCTGATTTGATTCCCCAGCCAGGGCACATAACCAGGTTGCAAGCCAGGTCTCCAGCCAGGTTTCCAGCTGGAGGCAGGTGAAAGGCAACCATACATTGCTGTCTCTCTCTTTCCCTCTCTCTAAAAATAATAAATAAAATCTTAAAAAAAGAATATACTTTAAAAAAAAGAAAACATGATTTGACTAAGAACTGATATTACAAAATCTTTCTTTCTATAATAAGAACAAAGCTCAAACTTTATATCAACACTTTTCTGTTCCAACTTTTCCTCTTTAGATTTTCTCAAGAAAATCACTGAAGAAAAAGATTCCTACCTGATTCTTGTATTTGATAGCCCCCTAATGTAGTTTTGTAGTAAGTGCATCTTTTGCAACATACTTGAGCAGCAGGTTAATATTTTACAAAAATATGGCATATTATGATGCATAAATTCACCATTTTGCAGATGAACATTTAAAAAGATGTTTATTCCTGTGTTTTAAATAGATTCCAGTTGTTCTCAGTTTTGAGCCCTTATAGGACAAAGAAAGAAGCTATAGAGGCCCTTCCCCAGTATCTCCTCATGTAGACAAAATGTAAGCCTATAAAATCCTAATTTCATTTTGAAATCGAATATGGATTTTAAAATATCAAAAGCCAACACTGTTCTGCCCGCAACACCTGTCATGTTTAAATTGTTTATTTCAATTCCTATTTGTTACCTTACTTCAAAATAAGAATAGTTTAAGCAAAGTCAAAAATGCTGAAAAGAAAGGGAATCTTCTTCTCTTTAAACGAAAGTAAGAAGTGCTAGGCCAAATTAGAAAGAATAATGCAAATAAATAATAAGAAAATAAATTGGAGGAAAGTGTGCTATTTCATATTTCTAGGAGTCACTCCAAACCAAGAACCCCTTCTTGCAGGTGGACGGAATTGTGAAAGGAAAGGAGAAACTGCCGCCTACTCAGGGTCACCCAAATTGACGTAGGAGGAAGCGGCACACTTAAGTAAAGAGCCTACTAAATACTTAATGAACCAAGTTTATAAACCATTTCTATCTTTACAGTTCTGATGGCTTCCTGCCTTTTGCTTTTCTTCCTTCCTCTCCTCCATAAAGAAATGCCCGGGTTCATTACCGCAGCTTTAACTCTCATACTCCGAGGTGGCTGCTAACTAATGGCCTGCTTGACCTTTCTGCAGCTTCTTTTTTTTTTTTTTTTTACCCTTTTTGCTCCCCTCTGTCCCCCTCCCCTACCCACCCATTCCCCCCAAAGTCAATCCCACCTGTTGTCCATGTCCATGGTTCCTTTATACTAGGTTCTTGTCTAAGCTGCTCCCCTTTCTTGCCTCTGCCTCCCCCCTCCCCCCAACCCCTTTCCCCCTGACCACTGCAGGCCTATTCCTTGTATTCATACACTTGGTTCTGTTTTGCTTGTTGTTCGTTTTGCTCATTATTGTCCCGTAATGGGTGAGATCATATGATATTTGTCCTTCACTGACTGGCTTATTTCACTAAGCATAATACTCTCCCGTTCCATCCATGTTTCTTCAGCTTCTTAAACACAACTTTTGTAATCAGCCAACTACTCCATCCAGTTTTTCTTCCCGCTGATTTTTAAATATTCTTTCTCTGGAAACAGTGTTCTCTGCTCACGCAGGCTTGAAGCCATTCATTTCCCCATGCTTACTTCTTCCTTATCCCTAGTGCCTGGTCTGCCCCCACGGCAGCTACCTGCCTAGGGTGGGAGCAGAAGAGGAAAGGTAGGCATCTGCCTGCTGCCGCAGATTCCTGTCCAGATGAGCCCCAGTTCCCAGGTTGATGACCACTGGGAAGTTATTTAACCTCTTCATGGGCTCAGTTTCCTTATCTGCACAAGAGAGTTGGTGATAGCGATAAGGGCTTATCTCAGTGGGCTGTTGTGAGATTACACTTTATAACATACAGAGCACCAGAAGAGTAAACAGTAAGTGCTTGCTATCTTTTAAACATGGGGCTTTATGATTATACACCTGAACCTCTATCATCCGCTTAGCTGAGTGGATGGCTTAATTCTTCCCCCATGGAAATTCCACACATCCCAAAGATTAATCCTGCTAACACCACCTCCCCGCTCAGAGTTGTCAGTGGCCCTCAGCTGACAAGAAGTTTGATTTGTTCTCCATCAGCAGCATCCACTGTAGGTTCAGTCTACAGTTCCAGCCACATTCCCTCAAACAGCATTTGCCAACCCTGTGCTCCAGTTCCATCTAACCACAGCCCATTCCTTTATTAACTGAAATACTACAAACAAACAAAATAGAACGTAACAGAGCAATATAACAAACTTACCTTCTACTCAACGCTATTAAGTTGAAATAGTTTGCCACACGTGCTTCACATTTCTTTAAATAGATAAAAGATTACAGATGTACTGAAGCAACTGTGTGCCCTTCCCTTAATCCGGTGGGTCCTTGGAACCTCCCAGGGGTAACCAATGTCTTGGATCTGATGTCTGTGATTTCCTTGCACTTTTAAATATTATTATTGATCAGGAACAGAAAAGTCTGAGGTAACAGCAAAAAGGAGCCAAAGGAGACATGACCAATAAATGAAACGTGATACCCTAGATGAATTCGGAAGCAGGAAAAGGGCATTAAGGAATGACAAAGAAATCTCAATAAACTATGAACTTCAGTTGATAATAATGTATCAGTATCCATTCATTATTTGTGACAAATATACCATACTATGTAATGTGTGAGTAATAGGATAAATTGGGTATACATATATGGGAACTATCTGTACTGTTCTCATAATTGTTTGGTAAATCTAAAATTATTCTAACATAAAAGGTTATCTTAAAAACATGACCACTTATGTATATAATCACTGACAAAATATAACATTGTTAGAAACTTTTAATTTGTTTTTATGCTTTCTAATTTGCCTAAATGATATTATACCATACATTTATTTCATTACTAGCTTTTTTTCAGTGGTTAGTCTCCAAAGTCTTACCCTAATTCCATTCTCTGTGCCTGAAAATATGATTTCCAAGATTACATCTTCAGGCTTCCTTGTCTTCTGCTATTGGTTGGATTTGTCCATTGGAAAGAAACAACAGAAGACAGAAGAGTGACAGATGAGAAAGTGTGATGTCATAGGCAAAATGATGATCCACCAAAGATGTCCATGCTCTAAGTGCCAGGGCCTATGAATATATTACCTTATATGACAAAGGGGACTTCACAGAAGGATCTTGGGCTGGGGAGATTATCCTGGATTATCACCAGTGTCATTATAAAAAGAAAGCAAAAGGGCCAGTTTTAGGAAGAGAATTGGAGGATGCTGCATTGCTAGCTTTTGACTTTGTATCCAGCTATTTTGCCAAATTCACTTACTAGGGTGAGTAGTGTATTTTTTAGTGGAGTCTATAGGGTTTTCTATGTAAACTATCATGTCATCTGCAAATAATGACAGTTTTATTTCCTTCATTCCAATTTCGATGCCTTTGATTCATTTTTTTAGTCTTATCATTGTAGCTAGAGCACTGCTGGCTTTTGAAGATAGATAAAGGAACTACAAGCCAAGGAATGCAGGCAACTTTTAGAAGGTAGAAAAGGGAAAAGAATATATTTCTATAAGTATAAAGACCTCCCTTTACTAGTTCCCTAGTAACCAACCCTTTGGTTCCATTAACCTGTCTACGCCTCTGGATGTAGTCTCTTCATTGAATTACTGGTAATTAAACTCCCTGAGAGTACCATGTTTTCAGATGAGATTGACAAATACACATTTTTCTCTCACTACTAATATTTTTATGATATATCCATGTTGATAAATGAAGCTCTAGTTTATTTAATTTACTAAGTATATAGCAGTATATTTATGAAATACCCATGTTTTATCCATTTTCCTATAGACATTTACCTAGATTCCAGTTTTACTCATTAAATTTTCTTGTGTAAGTATACTTGCACATACAAATCATGTGTTATATAAAGTATAAAACTGTAGGTGGAAATGCAGGTTGTTGACTATGTATAATTTAAAATTTTTCTAGATATGACTAATTTGGTTTTCCTATGTCATTATTTAAATACATATTCACCAGAATAACTTCTCATTCTTCAAAGCTTAGCTGGAAGTCCACCTTCTCAATGTCACTTTCCTTTACTTCCCCAGCTATACTTTATTCCATTTCCTCTGGTCTTCCATAGCAATTTTTATTTTATATATTACTTACCAACCCCTATTTCTTTGCCTGTTATTTTAATATATGTATGCCTCGCCCTGGCTGGTGGCGCAGTGGATAGGTGCCGGCCTGCGAACCCAGAGGTCACTGGTTCGATTCCCAGCCAGGGCACATAACCAGGTTGCAAGCCAGGTCTCCAGCCAGGTCTATGGCTAGAGGCAGGTGAAAGACAACCATACATTGATGTCTCTCTCCCTCTCTGACTCTCTCCCTTCCCCTCCTTCTTAAAATAATGAAAAACAATCCTGCTTTTTGGGACAATATGGATGGACCTGGAAGGCATTATGCTAAGTGAAATAAGCCTAAGAAAGATAGATACTATTGTGGTATTTGGATTTTTTTTTTAAAAGTGAGTGGATAGAAACAGAATAGTGGTTGCTGCCAGGGCCTTGAGGGAGAGGGAAATATGTAAGTCAAAGTTACAAACTTTGTTATAAGGTGAATAAATTCTGAGACTCTATTGTGCAGCATGTTGACTACAGTTAATCATAGAGGTGGTATTGTAGATTTGAAAGTTATTGAGAGTACATCTTAAGTGTTTTCACTATAAGAAAACAAAAGAACTAACTACATGAAATGATGATTGGGTGTATTCCCTTGGTTTTGGTAATCATTCTGCTTGTATATGTACATCAAATCATCATGTTGTAGACTTTAAATATATACAATTGTACTTTTCAATTATTCTTCAATAAAGTTGGAGAAAAAGAAAAGAAGCAGTTAGAGCCTCAACTCACTTTCATCTCTTTTCTACCAACTCTCCACAACTGGGCATGCTCAGTAAATTTCTTGAATGACTAAATAAAGTAATAAAATTAAGCCCTTCACTATACAGATGAGGAAACAGTAGCCCAAGCTTGCGATTGCATGGTCAGCTCCTTCCTGTAATATAATGAGGTTGGGCTAGGACCAGAACCTTGGCTACTTGACTCCCACTCCAGTGTGATTTTCACTTTAAACAAAATTGAAGTAGAGAACGTAATGTAACTGAGTTGGTAAAGAGGTATAGAGAACATGTGAAAGAAAAAAATATACTGGGAAGAAAAGGGGAAATTATCAAAATATTTTTGTGATCCAAATAGAAAACAGAAAAAGGGAAGACACATGAACAACAGGTGGAGATACAACTGGTGTGGGAACTTCCAGGAAGAGGTAGTTAGTAGTAGCCCTGTATTCCTATTTGGTCCTGTTTCCCACAACTTAGTAAAGCAGTATTTGTCTTTCCTTTTGGGAGTTGGGGGAAGCCATTACTTTTGAATAAGACTGTGGGTAGTCTCCATTTGCCCCTCTACATCCTATCTCTACCTTTTTTTCTCCTTGCTCTGTGCTTGAAAGGCTGACTGCCAAGGGCTGCATTATGGGATCCCAGGACTTCTGGCTTCTGAGTGTGTTCAGTCAATAGGAGGCACCAGCAAGACACGGAAAGGTAGGAGGAGAGAAGAACCAGGGCATTTATATTCCCAGCTTCCCCGATGTCAGGACACAAACTGGTATTGGCTGCCTTCCTCTGCATGAGGCCACAACTCCAGTAGCTGTATGCTTCACCATGTTACACTATGAGCTCATCTTTTCAGTTTTGAGGGTGGTAATGGCTCCCCACTGTTGCTGGCCCTGGGGAACTTGTTGGTTTTCCCAATTGTTACCTACACTTGTAATTGCAGTAGCTTTTCATTAAACTCTTAAATCATCCCAGTTGAGGGTACTAAGAACCTGATGAATACATTTGATTTGGAGAATCCCTCACCCTCACCCCTTAAGAAGTAGAGACAGACAGCTTTCTTTACAGGAGCCTAATGTTCACTTTCCAAGCTTCCCTTGCAGCTAGGGTAGAGGCATGTGACCTTGGCTCCACCAATTGGGTGCACCCACTTGAGAGTGTGACTCAGAAGCTGGAAAAGCAAAAAGGTGACCTGTTGGAATCCATTCTGGGTAGGGTGCCATAGGCACAACCAGTTCCTGGATGTATAGGTTTAAGGTCTACTTTTTCAACTCTTACAAAAATTCTGAGAATAATCTCTGCTTAACCAAGCTAGAGGTGAATTCTGTTATTAGCACTAAAAACCATGAATTATACCATGCTCTGTCCTGGACCTTTTAAAACTTGATGTCTGGGTGATTCTTTGGATTTATTCTCTCATTGTCAACAACAGATTAAATTCAACTTTAATGCCTTTCTGCACTGGAAAAAATGTTTTCTTTGCTTCCAATCACTAAAATTGATCTCATATAACTTTTAAAAATAATCCTTGTAAAAGCAGATCACTTGGAAATCAGGAAACTACAGGTACTCACTACATGGTCTGTAAGAGGCTTCAGATCCAAATGTTCTTCTCCTGCCTTCAACTCTGGTCTGACCCTACTCATTAGTGGCTTCAGGAGAAATTCTATTCCAGACTTCTTGCCCTCTCATTCTATAAAGGTTAATCATGAACAATCACAAAAACAGGACTATTTCCGACCCTGGGCTTTGCTGCTTTTCAGAGGAGGCTGACTGTGTCTCAAACACAAAGAAGGGGAAAGCTTCTTTTAAAGTAACATATGTCACCTGTATTATTACTCATATACTGTGAGTTTCAACTGTGCACAGTAACAGAAGAACACGCACAGCCATGTGCACATCAGTGCTTTAGTCCAAGGGGCTGGAGAATATATCCTAATTATTGTCCATATGAACTCCTTAGAGAGTGAACAGGGGAAATTCCATTTTCACATTGAGATTCCTTATTAAAGATCCCAGCCTAGTTAGCCCATTTCCCATAGGGATCTAGATAACAAGAGCTTAATTTATCTGTATCTAGAAGGTAGAACATGTGATACAGTAAATCCTTAATGTCCTCAGTAGGTTCTGAGACTTTAAGTACATTGGCATACAGTCATACCTTGTTTAATTGCAATTCACTTTATTGCATGTCACACATTTCTTCCTTCCTTCCTTTCATTTTTACAAATTGAAGGCAAGACCCTTTACCACCCAAACTCTCTTTATTGCAATGTTTGCTTTATTGTGGTGGTCTGGAATTGAACCTACAATATCTCTGAGGTATGCTTGTATGAAGAGATTGATTATCCCATAGGATGATTGACAGGAACAAGAGTTAAGTTCCTACGGCATTTCGCCAACATTATAACTCTATGTTATTCAAGGACCTGCTATATATAATTGTGTGAGTAAAGTTATTGACAACTGCTAATTATTACAATATATATATATATATATATATATATATATATATTTAATACCTTTGCTCTCACAACCAACCAACTCACAACATTCCTCCAGCAGGAGGCTTAAAATTCATTGGGTTAAGTTCCTTTACTTTATAGATAAAGAAAATGAAATCCAGAAATGTTAAGTGCCTGCTCAGGTCAGACTGTTGCTAAAAGGCAAGGTGAGATGCAAGCCTAATGCTTTTTGGCTCTCAAACCAGTGTACTTTCACACCTCAGGGATCTAATTCTCTCAATAACAGGGGGAAATATAACCTCATGCATCTATTTATTAGATGGTCTTTCAAAAACCCAAAGAGTCATCAAATATATCTATAAAACTTATTATCTGTAGGAAAGAATAGGAATAATATGTTACATGGCATTATGTAACATATAAAGCATAAAATACTTTAAAAGAATTTTTTGCTGTAATAGCAATATCAATTTAGAACCTTGTCCAAGAAGCTTACCTTGTAAAGCGAACCATCTTTTGACAGTGAATATGGCTACCAATCAGTCAAAAGTGATGATTCACAAACAAATGTAAGTGATAGTTGCAGAATCTATGAGTGTTCCTCTGTTTAAGGCCAAGTGTCTAAAGTGGTGACACTAGCATCTGGGCTCTGTACACAGCTTAGAAGGGAGGAGAGGGTCGTGATGGGGTCTGGGCTCTGGCACAGGGCTGCCACCGGCAAATCTTGCTCTGTGACTCACTGGTGTGCTCTTGACACATTAGGTAACTTCTCTGTGCCTCTATTTTCCCTTTTGTAAAACGGGAGATAACTGTGGGGATTCATACACATAGTATCTGGTAGGCAGTAAGTGTTCAAAAACACTAGCAATAATCATTACCAACAAAAGAATAGAAACAGAGATATAGGATCTCACACAGAGGCTCTCTCTAGAATTGCCTATTTCTCCATTTGGTCAGTGGGAAGTAAAAAGTGCTGGAGGAGCCACTAGAGGGAGTCCGCTGGTCAGACTGGAAGGGTGGAGGCTGGTGTTTCAGGCAGCCCTGGGCAGAGATACACAGGCATCCTTGCTTGGTACCAACCAAACACACGGTCTCAAGAAAGGACCCAAACTCTAAGGTGGAGGCCTATAGGGTTCACAGATCAGATGTCCATCTTGAGCTGAGGTTTCTGTGGAAGGGCCACCGGAGTTTGTCTTTGAGTTTTGTCTCCTTTTCAAGTTGCCTGAAGTTGCCCTTCTCCACTGCTGTCAGGACTCAGTCCTGAAGGCTGTTACTGATAATACACTTTATGGTGAAGGCGAGGGAAGAGATTGTGTGTGTGTGTCTACTCTCTTAGAAAGAGAGAAAATAGATAGTCCAGTCACAATTATCACCCAGGCTGGGGCAGGGAGAGCAATGCTCGTCTTCAGATGGTACAGCACCTCAGAAAGGTGGCCTGTTTAGATTCTGTTTAGGCCAAATAAATGCAAGTACTCTCTCTAGGATGGGGCCTGAGACCTGCCCTAGGCTGAGAGGGAAGGAGGCACTCCCTGTCGTCCCTGCCCTGTCCTCTCTCCTGGCTCTGCTACTCTCCTGTACCCCAAGTCCTGGTCAGGCACAGCCTCTGGTTTAATAACCGTTCTCCTCTATTTACAAATCCAAAATGCAGAGGGACAAATTCAATTTAGATGTTTTTCTTCTAAGTTTGATTCCAGGACATTATTGGCTCTTTTGGAAGCATTTATCTTTTTTTTTAACTTAGCTATAATTTTGACTTCAATGCTATCTTTAGCTTGTTTGCTTTTACCCCCAACTTCTAGTGATGTCCAATGTCATCCAAAGCCCAGGAAAGCCCTCTTCATCAGATGGAAGGTTTTCCCAGGCATGTGTTCTTCTCCTTGTTTCTATGGATTTCCCAGGCCAAAAATAGGAAGTTTCTTCGAAGAAGGCTATGCCCCTGACTTCTGGTTCTCCAGCCCATCCTGCTAGAGAATGCCTGTCCTCAGCTGTTTAATCAGGATAGTAAGTGCTTCTGACTCAGTGGGTGGACAGATGCTGGTACAGGCAGAGGGAAACCACAAGCCTACTCCAAGGTTGGGGGTCAGAGCATCAAGCAACCTCTGACATAGCTTGTCCATCGCCATTTCTCTCCAAGAGGGTCCAGGCCTTGCTATGGGGGAAGGGTCTCTCCATAGGTCAGTGCCATTTTCCATCCTCCAAGCTGAGGGCAGAGCATCATTCCCCGAAGTGGCGGCACTGTTTCCCTGCTGGCCTCACATCCAAGCTCCTTGACTTAGGGTGTGAATGCTGTCTGGGCGGCCGCTGGCCTTCTCAAGGTGGTAGCTGTTCTTCTGGGCTCTGCCCACAGAAGGTCGGATCGGCTCTGCTCAGACTGTGTGTGTTCCATCTCTCCATCTCTTCTCCCTTGTTTCCCCAGCCTCTGGCACTGGGGGGCCTTAGCACCTTTTGCTGGACTTATTCAGCTGCTCTTCACCTCAGAAGAGTCATTTTTTATTTAAAAAATGTCCATTAACAACCTAACAAGATTTCCTGCCTAGTCATATCCCTGAATAGGGTGATCACCGCCAGGTCCCATATCCTCTTCCTCCTGTTTCTCTGTGGGTTTTATAGCAGAATATGTGGAAATGTGTGCCAGAGACATGCATATGGGGGCCAACCATCATCTTCTCCTCAGGAGTCCCGAGGCTCTCCCCTGAATGGTTTTAAAACCACTGGAACCAACAATTGCATTGTTGGCTGGTTGTTTGTTTTCAACCGCATATCCCTTTTCCTCGGAAAAACCATACCCCCCCACCCCTCTCAACACATGCACAATTGGATATGCCCTCCAGAGGTAGGCCAGTTCTGCTGCTGTCTTTCTCCACATCCACCCAAAATTATAACCTCATTCTGGCCTCTCTGGGGTCTGCACACTGAGACCAGGAGGCCAGTGATGTCAGGATAGGACTAAAACAGTCCTCTTGTAAAAATAAAAAAAATCCTCACCTGAGGATATGCTTTTTTATTGATTTCAGAGAGAGAAGAAGGGGCTGGGGAGGAGAACAGGGTATGGATCAGTTGTCTGCCATACATGACCCCACTGGGGATCGGACCCTCAACCATTTGATATCTGGGATGATGCTCCAACCAACTGAGCCACTAGCCATGGCTAAAGCAGTCCTGTTTTTAAAGTTTGTTTAACTAGCTCTGAGAAAAAGAAAAGCACAAACATTAAGCAAAGTAGACTTATTGGTTGTTTTTTTTTTTTTTTTTACCTCAATTAGTAGCTTATGTCATTGATTTCAGGACATTCAGAGTATATAATCTTCTTGGCCTTTAAACCACAGTTTTAATAAAGGAGGTGAAATTAAGCAAAAATGTTAAAAGAAGTGTGATTTCTCCTAGGCAACAACAACTCACTTCTATGTTCAAACAGATATCGTTTGTGTGTCCACTTCTGGCCACCGACAGCTGGGGACAAGGGCTGAGGGCCTGGGGAGTTGTAGGGAACAGGGAAGAAAGTTTCTGCTACACATTTTGCGTGTGCAGACCACAGTGTGGGTGTGTGGTGTGGGGTAACCCCGGCCGCAGGCTGTTATTCCTATACCTAAGAATGGTGGACTAAACGGTGGACTTGTTAAACCTTAGGGGTGGAAGCAGCCTCAGAGAATACGCGGTCAAACATATTCCAGATGAAACAGCGAGCCTATGATTACCGAGAAGCAGGACAGAGGGTGGGAACTTGTGCTCTGGTGAAGGCTGCCTACGTTTGATTTCAGGCTCTGATTCCTAGCTGACATGTGCCGTTAATGACTCTGTTAAGCTTCTTGACTCGTAATGGAGAGAGTGGTAACATTAATCTCTCCGTAGGTTATAGAAATGAGCCGATGCATTTCAAGTGCCTGGTGCTGGGTGAGCCCCGGATACAGGGCAGAATTAATTCAGCATAGAGCGGGGTACTGAGCATTTGGTTGCTACTTAATAAGGAATCAGGAATGAGTAAATACGTAAACAGTTTGCAGATACAGAAATGAGGCTAGAGAAGTTATGAGACACAAACAAAGCTATATGCTTAATGAGAGGTCAAGTGGACCCCTAAACCCAGATCCTGGCCCCTTCTACCACACTAACATCTCCCTTTGAGCTCAGTGGATGGACCCTTGAGTTCACCTTGTCCCTGTTGTGCCCCCTACCCACACTCTGCAGAGCCAGTGACCCTTCCACACGCATATGGCACATGGGAGACTGCAAATGTAACCCAGCTTTAACCAGGCTCCTTCAGCACTTCCCACATGGGAGGTCACTGAGGAATCCTGTCGGTGACACAGGTAGAAAACGCCCATGTCTCATCTCCAGCTCCTTCTCCAGATTTAGATCAAATTGCCAGCCTGGCTGCCTCTGCTCTCCTGCAGACTCCCACGGGGCTGCCCTGGAAGCCTGAGGATCCCAAGATTTTTGTCCTCCCTTTGTTCTGAAGGTGATTGTTTCTGCAGGGCCCTCCTGCCAGCCCCCTCCTCTCGCCCACTCCTACTTGCTATTCTGATGAAATTCTGTCTTGAGGAACAGGGGCTCCCGCTGTGCAGTCCCCCTTCCTTATGTCCTCTCATCCACAGTCCCTCCTCCCTTCCTCCCTCAGACATCACTTCCCTTCTTTCCTCGCCTGCTTTTCTCTGCTGTTCCCTTTGACGTATTTTATCCCTCTGTGCTTTAGAGGGGAGGGGGAACTTCTGGTGATAAGCCAATGCATCTTAAGTGAAGCAGGACAGTCCTGACACCTCATCCAGGGACTATTAAAATCTCCTCTTTGCTGTTTCACTCCACAGCGGGCGGATTAAGGACGCAGGCATCTGCTGGGAAGCATAATTGTCATTGTTCTGTTTCTTTTTCCCAAGCAGCAGCCTCCTCTGACGTTACAGCCAGTGACCTTGAGCTGCCTAAGAAAACCGCTGTGTCTGTTCAAACGCTGCTCCGGGAGTAGGACTCCCCCACAGGAATCGCTGGTCAAGGATGAATAGGATCCAGAGCAGCAAAATTCACGTCATTCCCCTGGTGGAGACGAGCATCTCAGGCTCTGCTCTCTGTGGTTAGGGAGCAAGTTTTTGTTTCCGAAAGATCATTTCTTTCTCAGGGAGGTGACGCCACCCTGGAGCCAGGAAGAGAGATTGCTCAGGCCTGCTCCATGCTGGCCGTTTCGGTTTTGGTGATGAATGGGGATACGTTGAACCCAGGGGCCAGGATGCTGTGTGCAAGGTGTTTCTGTGCCCTTTAAGTACAGATTCGTGTTTTCGGGTCCCTCTGTGGACGTCCGCCTCGCTGCTCTTCTCTCTGCTTGCCTCATCGGTGCTCCTCCACCCCTTTGTTTCCTTTGGGGCGCTCTCTCCTTCAGGCATTGCTGCCTAACGAGTTTACCTTCCTCTCTGGATCTGCTCCCTCAGCCTGAGGGGGAGACCCCTGATGCAGCTAACAGATGGCTCCCCTGGAACAAGGGGATCAGTGCTGCAGGTTGAAGGAGTGACCACCAGGTGGCACCCTACTAAGCTCTCTGCAGATCTCATGGCTCTGGTGAGAATTTTCAGGTTAACACACACACACACACTCTGGAAAGGAAGCACTATGAGAGGTCACTCAGCCCAGGGGCCTCTAATTTTTAAAAAATTTCTCACCTATATAAGCAATTACTTTTTGATTAGGCACAGCCACATGTATTTACTTGTTTACATTTGTATTACCATTCATCTATATTAATTAAATGATTAGTAAGACAGTAAAAATTATGTGTAGGTAAAAAACTAGAGTATCTATATGAACTTTCTAGTATTTTCTTCCTGCACTATAATGGGTTATTCTAGGCACCTCCCAGAGGGATTACTGACCTAGTTGATTTTTTTCCCTTCAAAGTACCACATTTTAATAAAACAAGAGTTTTACAAGCAAGTATTGTGGACTTACCACTGTGGAAGGGACAAAAAAAATAATTAAAAAAAAAGAATAAACATTTTCTTTATCTACACATTTCTTATGCTATAGCTCTGGAGGCAAGATATAGCAATAGACATAAAGGATTTATAAAACGATGTGTGTTTCAGAGCCAGAATACTTAACTCGTACTGTAACCTCTTACTATTTGAAACAAAAAGGAATTTATTAGGTACCTACAGAATCTTTTACAGGACCAGGAATTAAGCCAAGATTGGAGGCTAAGCAGCAGCCAGGAGAAATAATTAAGACCTCAAGGACTGTTCTAGTGGAAATCAGTGGTACAACGCCTATTGCTCAGCACCAGTGACACCAGGGATCAGAGAGACACCAGGAGGAACCACGTCTTGGCCAGCATGCTTGCAAGCAGAGCGGGGCTCGCTGCTGGCAGTCACAGTTTGCACAGTTCTGCCCAGCACGACTAGGCTGCATCTAGAACGAGGCTTCAAGGACGCCATTAACTCTTCAACGTGGAGACAGTGACAAAAATGAATGCTGACTGAGTCAGGCCATAGAATCTGCTGCATTACACTAGTTAGTACCTGCTTGAGGAGAAAGGCTAGCGCCTGCCTTGAACTCTCACCAGGAGGCTACTCAGGACCTGTCAGCTGCCACAGGGGCTCAGGGTGCATGTCAGTCCAAATCAGCCATGAGTTCCTGCTATACGAGGCAAGTGCTGGCTTCCTACCTGAGGTAGCTTCATCCAAGTTACAAGCATTCCTGGCATGTTTTTGGATGTGTCTATTTTTCATCTCCCAAAGTGAATGTCTTTCAGCCGCTGCTGCATTTTAACCTCCAACAATCCATTTTTCCTCTATTCTTACTTACCTGCCTGACTTTTAAGCTCAATTTTGTATTGCTCTCTGTATCTTTTTATTCCTTGGCTTCTTCCTGCAAACAAATATTTGACTCCCTGTCTCACTTAAAATTTCACTTTCATCCTATGCTTTGTTTTGCTGTCAGCATCATCCCAGATTATGCCTGCATCTCAACTGACTCCTCATCGTTCTAATATATATGGGCTTGGCCTCAGCAAGAGACCCACAGAGAGTGGGGCTGTGGGAATTAGTTGATTTAGAGAACTTGAAAAATGACATTGTCTATGGGGGCAATAAGGGTGGGCTTTGACAGTAAGTGATCTTTGGGAAGGAAGACTGGTTCCTAACAAGACTAAGGAAGGGCTTGTAGAAGGAGATTAAAAAAAAAAAAAAAAAGATTTCATTTATTATTTTTAGAGAGGGGGGAAGGGAAGAGGCAGGGAGGGAAAGAGACATCAATGTATGGTTGCCTTTCACCTGCCTCCAGACACGGACCTGGCTGGAGACCTGGCTTGCAACCTGGTCATGTTGTGCTGGCTGGGAGGAGATTCTTTTTTAAGGAAGCTGAGGTAACTGTTGTGATTTTTTAAAAGCTGAATATTCTTTGATGCTTTAGTTAGAGGTGATAAAATTCAGAGAAGCAAAACACAGAGAAATGGTTTAAACAGCTCAAAGCTTATTTCTTTTCCATAAAAATCCAAGCTGATAGTGGAACCCTGCTCCTCAAAGTTGCCGGGAGCCCAGGCTTCAATGCTTGGCTTCTAATTTATGGCCGACACCAATGTGTCTAATGCAGAAGAGGAAATGGGAAGGGAGCATACACTCTTCCTTTCAGAGGTGCCACTGGACACTTCACTGCACTTCCTCTCATATCTAGTTGACCATAAATTAGTCATCTGGGAACACTAAGCTGCAAGGTAAGGTGGGAGGTATGGCTTTCACTGGTCATGTGCTCACTTGGAGTCTCTATTTCTATGTATGATGGAGAGAATGAGTATTGGAGGAGAATCAGCATTCTGTGGACTAGGCTATGACTAAGCTGTGGGAGTGGTTTGCTACTGTCCTGCAGAACGGGGTTAACCAAGGCAGTCTTTCTGGAACAAGTGTGGGGCAATTGATAGCAAATGCCTTCTTGAAAACATTATAGTTACTGATATACACAATCCCCTACTATGGGATTAGATAAAGGTAGATGAGAGAATTTGAGGAAAACTTGCACCAACAACCACTCTCTACCCAGTCAACCTCCTCTCCAATCCACAACCTAGTGGACAGGCCACTGTGCATCTAGCACAGGCCTTGGTTCAAATCCCAGCCCTCCCATCAACCACCACTGTGATCTTGAGCAATTTGCCCTCCCTCCTCTGCGTCAACTTCTTTATAAGAGATAGTAACAGTACTCACCTCATATGGTTGTTCTATTCGAAGGATTAAATGAGCTAATGCATATTCATAGTACCTGATACATAGCAAACACACAACAGTCCTTGGCTATTATTATAACACAGACTGTAAATACATAAGCCCACCCTCACCCCCAACCTTCACACATGTGCAAAGTTCTCCCTGACCCTGATCTGGCAAAGAAGAATGAGTAGATTGATGCAAGTTTCTTTTCTAAACTTCCACATTTCAGGCTCCACTGTGGATGAAAGAATAGTGCCAACAAGAAGGACAACAACAAGAGCAAAAGTGTGGAAGCAAGAGGGAAACAGTGAAAATCCCAGACCAGCTAGAATGCCAAGTTCATCTCAGAAGGTAGTAGAAAATAAATTTGCATAGTTCAATTCATACCTTCATCATTAACACCGATAAAGTCCGAAACCATCTAACAATGAAACTCTCCAATTGTTTAAAAGTCATTTGAGAAAGACATTCTCAGTACCAGGACGGCAGCAGGAACGCTTGTTACGAGGGTGGCAGTTAGCATCATCGGCAGCATTATCAACCAACCCGGGCTCCAGCCCCCAAAGTGTGCCTTGTACCTGGCGTACAGTGCCCTCTCTTTACTCAGAGCACCTGCACACAACCTTGAAACATTGGCACCATATTTTCTTACACTCTTTCCCCAAATCCCAGCACAACACTGCATTTGTTAATTATCTACAAAGGTAATTCTCAGGGGAAGGGATGGGGGGAGCTTTAAGTTCCCTTTGGAGAAGCTTTTCAGAATCACTTGGGGAGATTTCCAACTGCACACGACCTACATCCCCCCAGAGACTGTAATACCTGCTACCTACTCACTAATCACATACTGGAGCCAGCTTCCTGCAAGCTCATAAGAATGACCACTATAAATCAGGGCTCTTCCCAACCTCACCCCCAGACAGCTGCTTTTAAAACATTTATCAGCATACCAGTGCTACCCACTTTTGAGAATCACCACGGTAAGGGTTCATGTTACTAAGGATAATGTATTATACCTGCCTCCTGGCATGTTGGAGTGAAAAAAGATAGAGAATTCAATATTCTGCTATATGTGGAGATCTGTGCTGGGAGCTGCAAGTTCTCTGACCCTTTTCCAGAGGGTGTCTGAGGATTCCAAGCAGAGTGATGAACTCAGCTGGGTTCCTGGAAACAGTGTGTGGAAAGCCATGCTTGGTAGAGATACATGAATATCAAACACATTCTCTGCTTTTGTGATACTTTTGATTTGGACAACAAACAAGGTATAGACCATAGAGTAGTGAGCAATATACAACGTCTACTGGAAAAAGTCTAACCATTGTTAACATGACGAGAATGGTTTGCATGAATTTGATGTCACCTGGCAGCCAAGGAAAGTGGACTAGAATGCGTATGAGTAAACAATGACAACTTCACTGTACTAGTCAGTGGGGGTGGTAGATGCTGTTGAGTGAGTATGTGTACTGTGTGGCTGTAGCATTCAAAATGATTGAGTAGAGCAACATATTTGCATCAATTTTTGCATTAAGCTTGACTATTCCTCCTTGGAAACTATTCGGATGATTCAGAAGGCTGCAGCTATGGGCAACTGGTACTTCATCAGGACAATGTGCCTGCTAATGGATCACATCTGATGCTGAGCTTTTTGGTGAAACATCAAATCACCCAGTTGACTCAACTTTTCTACATCCCGTATTTAGTGTCCTTTGACTTGGGGCTTTTCTCAACACTAAAATCACCTTTGAAAGGGAATAGGTTTCAGACTATTGATGAGATTCAGGAAAATACAATGGAGCAGCTGATGGTGATTGGGAGAGGTGTGTGAGGTCCGAAGGTGCCTACTTTGAAGGGGACCCAGGCATCATTGTCCTATGTACAATGCTTCTTGTATCTTGTATCTTCTTCAATAAGTGTCTCTATTTTTCATATTACACATGACTGGGTACCTTCTGACAGACCACAGACCTCGTATAATAACATAATATATGGAGAGGTGCCAAATGACGGTATGGATACTAAGTAAATACTCAAAGGAAGTTGAGGAAGCTTGGTTGACTACCATCTGTCACACACAGTGCTAGGAGACACAGGTGAGCAGGGTAGACCTGATTGCTGGCTCACTGTCTAGAGTAGTGCCTCTCAGCAAATGGTCTGGTGACCACCTGCATCAGAATTACCACAAAAATAATAGTTATCATGTATTAAGGGCATGCTATGTGCCAATTACTGAACTAAGTATTTTTGTGTGTTACAGTTTCATTCTTCGACCAATACTATATTTGATCTCTTACTATTATTCATATATTATATATTAGAAAGAGAAGAGACAAAAAAGGCTAACTACCTTGCCCAAGGTCATACATTAGAAGCAGCAGAGCCACGACTCAACCCAGAAAGTCTGGGCTTAGTATCCAAGTCACAACCTACATTAAAAAGACTGGTTCTCCTTATAAAAAAGAGATTTGTTCCCAGGGACCAGAGTCACTGAAGCAGAATCTCTAGGACTGGATATCAAAAATTTTACATTTTTAATTGGATCTCTAGGTGACTGTGATGCCGAGTATTGAGACCCAGTGGCCTGGAGACAAAGTCAGTCAATTCAATAAGCAATCCTAATAAAAATAGTACTTGATAAGTGCCACAGAGGGTACATGATACTAAGGAAATGCTGAGCTTAGATGTGACCAGGGAAGGCTTCCTGAGGGAATTGCTTATACCTCTTGCAAAGATAGGTATTCACCAGTATCAAAAAAGTGAGAAAGCTTCAGGGCTTTGATAAAAGATTTGGATAACAGATAACAGGGACAGAGGGAGAAAGCGAATTGCCTTTGAAGGAGCAAAAGTAATCCACTATGGCCAGAAAGTAGGAAGGTGAGACCGCTGCCTAAGAGGAGAGACCAAAGTGCCTTGTGAGGGTGAGCCAGGGCCGCCTGCAGAAGGTCGTGCTGTTTGTGCACTGCCTAGTTTCTGCATCCACCCAGGAAAGGGCCTTGTTTTGTAATTGGCCCCTTTTCTTACTCGCCTTAATGCAATTTGCACAGCTACCTTCTGTCTTGTGTTGGCCTATCTGTGGCCTATCTGTGGCCCTGAGACAGATCAGGAAGAGGTTTATAAGTTCAGAAGTTTGGACAATGGGTAGCTGTTATAGGGTTTTGCAAAAGGGAGGGACATGATTGGATTTAGGTGTGTGAAGGATCACTCTGACGGCAAAGGTCGGATTTCTACAGAGCATGCTTACCCAGACGGGGTAGTAAATAGGACTCCGTGGCAAGATGGCCATTCTGGCTCCTCTGGTCTGGGGGCCACAGGGCCCTTTCCCACCACTAGGAAAGTTTCCTCTCATATGCCCCCATAATATCGCCCTGCTCCCAGCTCCCTTCGTTTACATGCTAACTCTTTACACAGCATGGCAGCTAACCCTTACAACTCCACTTACGTGTCAGGAAACAGAGGGCCAGAGAGGTTAAGTAATGTGCCCAAGACCACACAGCTGCAAAACTAGAATTTGAAACAAAATATTTTCTATTCCAAAACTTGCCACCGATCTTAATTGCCTCCAGGCTCAAGCCAGACACTCCTAGCGTTCCTACATGATAAAACCCATGTGGGGAATCAGAAGCACTCAATTTCCTCCTTAATTTTTCAGGCTGCAGAAAGCTGTGAATGAATCAAAGTTACTTTATTAGCCAGAACACAGCTCAAATTGGCTTAAGCCAGGAACTTAATAGCTCATGTAACTAAAAGGCTTGATTTTGGTCACTCCAACTCCATCTCAGCTTAACTTTCTCTCTGTGTGGCTTCATTCTAAGGTAAATTCTCCCTATGACAAGGATAGACATTAGCAGCTCCAGCTTATTATCTTACCTGCGTGGCTACCTTGCTGCAAAAATGGCTCACATTGGATCCAGAGAAAGTTCTGGCCAAGGACCTCATTTGGCCAGGTCTGGGCCCTGTGCCAGCCAATAGACAGGGGATGCAGTCAGCCCCAGTTGATCACATGGTCTGAAAGCAGGGAAGCATTACCCCCCAAAACTGAGATGCTGTTACTAAAGGAAGAGCTAAATAGTAGGCAGAGGAAATAGGTTGTGAGAGCCCGACAGAATTTTCTAGTCTCTGCTATTTTGACCTGATAAGATCACACTGGCTTCACTTTTACTATAAACTTCCAGTCCTCTCCAATGGCAGTGATTATTTGAGAGCTTACTTAATGAGAATTGCAGCAAAAAGTGTCTGAAATCCTCTTTTTGGTTTCATGTGTTTTAACAAAAGAAACAAATTGAAGAAAGTCCAAAGGGAAGTGGAATCATTGATTTCGTGGGAAATATTAAATAATGTCCTTAAATAGTTGGAAATGTAATAAGAAAGTAACAGATATGAAAGGTGAGAAGGTAATTTAGTTTAACAAAGGTCAAAGAGAATGAGCAATATAGAAGGACAGAAAGGAAAAGAAAATTATTTTGAAAATTGAGATGTCAGAGAAGAAAGAACTAGTCAATGATGGATGTTTCCAAAAAGCAGAAATTCATTACCTTAATCAAGATCCCTATGTTAAAAGTGCTGAGCTACCAAGTACGTTGCTTTTTCCAATAAAACAGGTGATGGAATAAGCCTGACAAGGATGAGAAAGATTTCACTAGCTAACTGGTTCCTCCATCACTAAGACAACATCACCAGTAGAAAAGAGGGATCATGATAATGTCATAATCTAATTACTTTCTTCACTTTCATTATTTTCTGTGTTCAGGGTGATGATAATTTTTTTATTGACTTTATTCCACATCCATTTTTTCTTACTTTAAAGTTGATGAAAAGCAGGTGTTATTCTGTGTAGTATATGATTTAAAGATAACAAAATAATTGGAAAAAATTTTAAATGGTGTGAGAGGAAGATACTTTTTCCATGATTGCATTAATAGCACTATATTACTTGGGGATAAATCCACCTAACTATACATGAGAAGCGGGCTCCAATTTGCCCATAACTGCTCACTGGAGAAGATGAGCATTGAACTCTGCAGGTTCAGAGCTCACCTAAGATCTGATGATTTAAATTTTTTTAGGATAATAAAATAGATGGTCATATTAATTCAATCAGAATTATCATTATCTTTGAAATCAAAATAGCTACTGTTTTAAGTGCTTTTTGTGTGCCAGGCACCATACCAAATGCTTCTTGTGTCCCATTTTATTTTGTGAAAAACTGAGACTTGGAGAGCTCAATAACTTGCTCAAGGGGTTAAATCTGGGGAGCAGTCAAACCAAGATTCACACATTGGGCTGTTCATCCCAGTTAGCACCCCACATTAATGGAGACAAGCCATAGGTTGAATGCATATTGGGACTAGTTGGTCTCACAGTATCCTAAGGCCAAAGCATTCATTCTTATCCTTTGCTACTGAAGCAATTCCTCAAAAAGAAACTGAGCAAGAGTATATATTCAGCTACTTAAAATCTAGCTTACAAACCCTGGCTGGTGGCACAGTGGATAAGGCACCAGCCTGCAAAACCAAAGGTCGCTGGTTTGATTCCCAGCCAGGGCACATAACCAGGCTGCAAGCCAGATCTCCAGCCAGGTCTGTGGCTGGAGGCAGGTGAAAGGCAACCATACATTGATGTCTCTCTCCCTCTCTGCCTCTCTCCCTTCCCCTCTCTCTAAAAATAATAAATAAATTCTTTAAAAAAAGGTCTAGTTTATGGTATACATAGATGATAATCAGCAGCATCTTTCTTATATGTGAAGTCTAATATATGATTACTTTATATTTGATCAATTATATTGTCTGGGGAGTTAATGTATTGGCTATCCCCTCTGTGCAAGGTACTGAGCCTGTAACTTCAGGGGCACTAATTATGAGTAAAGATGTAGCCATTGTTTCAAAGAACTTACAATATGGAGCAGGGGTGGAGAAAGTTCAATAAATACTCTATGAGAAAAACACTATAAAAGAACTATAAACCAAATGTTATGGGAGTTTAAAAGAGAGAGAGGAATCCCATTTGTTTGTGGAAAGGCTTAAAATATGCCACCTGATGTGGTCCTTGTAGATTTGACAGGATGACAAAGGAATGGAAAAGAGGGTGCATCAGACAGAAAGAACAGCGTAGGAAAAGGCAGGCAACTCGTGAATGTGTGGCCTGGCACACACACTCATGATGAGGTATGATGGTCTGATTGGAGATAAATGCGAGTGTGTGGAATAATGAAAAGCATTTCTAGAAACACAGATTGCAGATATTGTGCCTGACCTGCATGGCCCAGCTAAGAAATTGGTCTTGGTTTGCCCGGCAAGGCGGAAGATGTTCAGACCACTGACCAGGAAGTGATTAGACTGGATTAAAAATCAGTTAAATTGAAATTGGTGTGACGAGGTCATTATGATAACAACTAACAAACTATTTAGGCCAGTGCTTCTCAAACTTTAATGTGCATGTCTAAGAATCACCCTGGACACTTGTTAAAATGCAGATTTGGGTTCAGCAGTTATGAATCCTGAGATTTTGCATTTGTCCCAAGAGACCAGTTGCTGCTTATGTCTAAACTGGAACTCAAAAGCTGAAAAGCTCAGTTCAGTAAAATGATTCATTGGACATTCTTAAGCATTTTGCCATGAGTTGTTTTTTCCAGTCAGTTTTTCCAACCCAGATAGTTTTTAATTGGTTTGCATTTCCAATGGCAAATCTGAAATTTCTACCTCCTGTCCCTCCATTTTAAACTTTTAAGATACAATATTGAAGGCTAAGAAACAGCGAGAAGATTAAATGAGGTCATTTAAGCAATTTGTGTTTCAGTTGCAGGGTTCTGTTGTCTTCAAGGGAAGTAGAAAACATGTGGATGTATAAATAGAGGTGCAAAACACGAGTTCACAGAAATCTATTCTTCACTGTATAAGGATGAGCTCACATTTAGAATGCAGGGCTCAAAACTGGTTGCCTTAGGGAGAAGTGGAATACTGGTTACCCTAAGGACAGCTTGAGAAATTTAGGCCTTTCTGTCACTTGCTATAAGCAAGTGCTGGGGCATTGGCCTCTGGAGCAATTTAAACTGAAGACATTTACTAGCAACCTAATTCTTAATGACAGAAATAGGAAGTGTAGCAAAGGACTTAATGCTAGATTAAGAAGGAAACTTTGATAAACCAACTCAAATGGCTGAATTTTCAAATGTAATTATTTTTAAAAAAATATTTTATTTATTATTTTTAGAGAGAGGGGAAGGGAGAGAGGCAGAGGGGGAGGAAGACATCAATGCATGGTTGCCTTTCACCTGCCTCCAGCCACAGACCTGGCTGGAGACCTGGCTGGAGACCTGGCTTGCATCCCAGCTATATGCCCTGGCTGGGAATCGAACCAGCAACCCTTGGGTTCACAGGCCTATCCACTGTGCCACCAGCCTGGGCCTCAAACGCAATTCTTTATATTTCTCATTTTCAAAAGGAAAGCATGTCTTCCAAAAATGGGATCCTTCCTGACCCCCAAACAAGATAGGTTAGAAATCATGTATGGAGAAATACAGGAACAAAATCCAAGTCTGCCATGTATGCCTCACCTCTGCATTGCCTGGCTTGCCATCCTGGTCACACGGTACAATAAAGGTGGAAACAAATTGACCTGGAATGAGAAATACCCATAAAGAAACAGATTAATTAACAGTTTTTGATGGATTGTTTGAATAGATGGTGGCAGTGCCCATGCATAACCTCAGGTCAGGCTCTTGTCCCATGTCCACTTACACAGTAAGGAAAAGATTAGCTAAATTCACCCAGCAATCTGAAGCAAGGTTAGAGGAAGTTTCACCTACATTTTCCAAAATTGCTTGGGCATTCTTTCACTTGAAATGGCGTTCTTTTGTGAGTAAAGAAAAAAAAGGTTGCTTATCTCACCTAAGCATTTCCTTCAAGGGAACTTGATGGATCACAAAAAGAAGATATCACTAAGTGAGTGAGCAATCATTTTTATGTCAGATAATAACATGTGGGATAAGACTTGAAGCAGCCATGGGCATTTTCATTGAAAGCTGTATTTATGGCAGCCATTATGTGAGACTCCTAGTTCCCCTGAGAAAAACTGCCCCACTGAGGGAAGGGTCCCTGAGCAAAATTCCAGTAGGACTGGCAATGTTCAGACCATTTGACTGAATCTAGTACAGAAACTACCAGGGCCCAGATTGGACCTATGGTCTTGCACAAAAAGGTCTGTGAAAAGAGTGATGGTGATAATTAGGTGGCCAGCTAGGCCTTTCTTAAGAATTGGAACTGAAAAATTTGGGGAAAAAGCAAGACACACAATAAACAGAAATGGAATAGCAGAACCATAGGAAAGAGAGTACTGGGTTAGCCAAAAAAGTCCATTTTTCCCCCCATAAAATAAAAGACATTTTTCATTTTCACCAATAACTTCATTGTTTTGGATACTTTGAGTATGTTGGCTATCTCTTGCTATTGGTTTCTAGTGGGTAGAGGCCAGGGGTGCTGCTAAACATCTTCCAATGTGTGAGACAGCCCCACAGCAAAGAATTATTTGGACAAAATGTCAATAGTACTAAGAAACTTTACAAACCACTTCTGACACATTCGATCAGTCAGAATACCTTGTCTGCACACTGCATAAATCTTTTCCCGCATTTCAGTTGCATTTTTACCTTTCTTGAAATAATAAAGCATAATACACTGAAAATGTTGCATATCTTCTTCTATCTTCAATATTAAAATGGCTGCAGAAAAGTTCACCAATTCTGATTTTTAAAAAAATTCACGCTGATATGACAGCTGTCATAATACAATCTAACAAAATCGTTTTGAATGATGAAGACAACTGAGCAGCACTAGAGCTGTTGTATGGAGAAAAACTGAGTGAACTTTTTGGCCAACACATTATGTGTGTATAGTGAAGAAACCGTGCATCCTGCTACTGAGGTGCCTGGAGGTGTGTGTGCGTGTAGTGGGGAAGGTTCAAACAGCCATCCTGACCCCTCTTGGGCCTTGTGAGAACCAGTGTTACCAGCCTTTCCTTTCTTTGTGGAGCCTGCTCATTCACCTTTTCCTGAGTTTCCATAAGACCCAGCTAGCTATTGGCTGAGATTCTCATTGGCAAACTTGAAACTCTATCCCCCAATCCATATTGATGAAAGAGGACGAATGCTTACCTAACTGAAAAAAAGGAAGAAGAAGGAGAGAAGAAAGAAAAGAGATAATGTAGACCCTGAAAGGAAAATTCAAGCAGTTTTAAGACCTTGTGATCGAAGTTTTATCAACACCCGAGTTAGGCAAGACCCTTGCATTTCAGAGACCTCGTACTAAAAGTGATCATCAGTTATTAAAAACAAAGAATAAAATGGTAAGGGTATGCTACTTTTTAAAAAGTCATTCCAAATTATTTTTATGATATTTTGAATACATTTCAAGGTATCTAAAATCTTTCTTTGCTCTTCTCAGTCTCTTTTTTTTTTGAACTCACAGGTCAATTTTATTCTATTTTGCCATGTCTTGTCATCTAGAGAAAAGGAAGGATTGCTAAGATTAAAAAGAAATTATACTCTCATTCCTGTTAAAATTCTGTAAAACAGAAAAATTAATAAATAGGGATTAAGCAACACAAACAAACAAAGATGAAAAAGCTTACACAGGCAACAGCATGGTGATTACTGGAGGGAAATGGGGGAGGGAGAGGTAGAAGAGGGTAAAGGGGGATAAATGGTGATTTAGGAAGGAGATTTGGCTTGGGGTGGTGAACACACGATACATAGAACTGTATACCTGAAACCTATGTAATTTTATTAACCAATGTCAGTCTAATAAATTCAATAAAAAACACATTCATTTAGTTTTATGCCTCAATCCTTTTTCCCACTCTATTCATTTCTCTACTAGGAGCTCAAGGCAGATTTTTTTCAGGACCTCAGAGGCATGATTGTAGTGAGAACAGAAAGAAAAGATATGAAGTTCTTTTAAATCCCAGGGTTATTTCTCCTTCAAAGGAAAAAAATGCTTTACAAAACTTTTTTTATTTTTGTCGCTTCATGACAGCTCCATCTTCTATTCAAAGCCTTCAATGTCATCTTCTGAATGCAGCCTGCATCATTGATCAGCACTGTCATTGAAATCTCTCTAGTGGCTTGTCATGAGGAGAGGATCCTTGGTGAGTCTCACACAATTGTCTCTGGCTTCTGTGCATGTAGAGATCACCATGGCAACATGAGAAGAGTAAAGAGCAGTGTTATTGTTTCCTCATGGGTGATGTTACAGAAAGGGTCTTGAGTTCTCAGCCTCATCCTCTTTAACATCCTATGAGGCCTCTCACAGTCTCTTGAGTTTGGAAGTCCCCCTCCCCCTCCTAGTACCTAGATTTTATTTAACACATCACAAAATACTATATACCTTGGCTGGTAGCACAGTGGATAAAGCGCCAGCCTGTGGACCCAAAGGTCGCTGGTTCAATTCCCCAGCCAGGGCACATAATTAGGTTGCAAGCCAGGTCTCTAGCCAGGTCTGTGGCTGGAGGCAGGTGAAAGGAACCATACATTGATGCTTCTCTCCCTCTCTGCTTCCTCCTTTCCTCTTTCTCTGGAAGTAATGGATAGAATCTTAAAAAAAAAAAAAAAAAAAACTATACTTAAAATAGATGTATCACTGAATAACCAGCTACTCATTTAAGAATTCCTAAAACACTATACAGTCCTAAAATGGAGCCCTAGGGGAAAGGAGCAGTCTAAGAATTTAACATCATTTTTCCACATGCTAACCTTTTCATCCCATGAATAAAGAAAATTAGCAAGCTCTTCAGTTTTATGTGACATAGCATCTTGCTCTTAAGAATGCTCAAGATTAAGAAAAAAATTATTATTAAAATTCTAAAGAGTCCTAGAGTTTCTTGTTACCAATAAAGAATGGACCAATAAAGAGTGGCTAGATGGAAGAAAATAGTGCCTACCTCTTAAGATGAAATATGAAAAAAACTGACACAGTTTACTTATTTCATAAGTGTTATATCCTCTCCTTTGCCTCAGAGAGAGCAAAAATTCCTAAATTGGCAAATATAACTCAAAAGAAATAATCAGTTCCTTTTATTCAATCTTCTAGCTTGATATGAGACAGTAAGGAATTGTGTTAACACCTAGCTGTGTATCTATGGACAAGTTAACAACTTATTTAGTCATGAGGATGGGACAGCCTTGGTCAAGTTATGAATCTCTCTGAACATGAGAACTGGACTACAGCAGAGTCACTAACTCATGAACAAGAGCAAACAAATCATCATAGCTCATTTTTTCCCAAATGTCAAATGGAAGCCACACTCTCGCTTTCCTATTTACCTTAGAGCTGTGCTCCAAAGCATTTTGGCCCTCAGTGTCAAACTGTAGACCACAGACACACCCTGCATATACTGTGATAATACAACATGGCTCATTCAAGAGTCAAGCAAGTTAAACTGCACATTATGCTCAACTACCCTGAGTGCCACTAACTCATTATCTTATTGATACCAGATTTACCAGTGTGGGAGGCAGCCTCTAAGATGGTCCCCAGTGATTCCGCACCTCTTGGGGGTCACACCATGGCGTAATTCTCTCTCTTTAGGTATGGGCTGGATCTAGTGACTCTTTTCTAGAATTTACAAAAAGTGGTGGCATATCACTTCTGGGGTACAAAAAGGTAGGATTGCCTTGCTCACTCTCTTTTGCTCTTTCTTTTTTTTTTTTTTCCTCACTCACTTTAATGGACCCAGCTGTCCTGTTGCTAGTTGCTCTGTGCAAAGGTCCTTATGGAAATGAACTGCAGGAGACCTCCAGCCAACAGCCAGCAAAGAATCAAGACCCTCAATGAGCACAAGGGACTGAATTCTTTCATTGATTATGTGAGTGAGTTGGAAAGTTGAGTCCTGCTCTTCAGTTGAAACTTAGATGAGACCAGCTCTGGCCAATACTTTGCAGCCTTGTGAGATACCTTAAGGCAGATATACCTACCTAGGCAGTGCATGGATTCCTGACCCACAGAAACTGAGATCATAAATGGGTGTTGTTTCAAGTTGCTACGTTTTGGGATAATTTGTCAGGTTCAGCAATAGATAACTAATAAACTAAATTGTCAGAAATCATGACACGTAAGTATTTGCACGTAAGTGCTCTTTTTCAAATGCCTGTGTCTCAATCTACTCTAATGGCAATGACTCAATTTAGTAAGTGAGTAAGCATCAGTCAGCCTTTTTGTTAATGGAATGGAATGAAATAGAATGGCGTAGAATATCAGAACTCACTGTGTTAGAGATAAGTATTGTGTTATGAAACTTTTATTTCACAAATACATTTTATACATTAGGTCATGATGTAAAATGTATTTCTTAATACGAGCTGAGCCATAAATGTTTGAAAGATACAACCCTAAAGGACAATTATAAAAGTCAAATGAGAAAATAAATTGAACTCTTGCTATGTCCTGAATGTTTCTGTCTCCCCTAAATTCACATGTCCAAATCCTAACACCAAATAAATGTGATGGTGTTAGAAGGTAGATTATGAGGATGAAACCCTCATGAATGGGGTTATTGATCAAATAAAAGACTCTACAGAGCTCTTAGCCCCTTCTACCATGGGAGGATAAACAAGGATTCTGTGACCTGGAAGACAACCCTCACTAGACCATGCTGGTGCCATAATCTTGGACTTACAGCCTCCAGAATTATGAGAAATAAATTACTGTTGTTTACAAACCTCTCAGTACCTGGCCAAATTCAACAACATTGGCTCAAGTCTTAATCTAAAGCCTCCTCACCGCACCAGCTCACTGACTTTCTACACCTCCTCTTGGAATATAAGGACTATAAGGATCCAGTGTCAATGATAATTAGTCATGTTAATTTGAGTAGTTATTTATTGTTGAGCATAGGATATTTCTCCTAAAACAGAGGGCAAGATTGTTGAGAGGAAGGACTGTGATTTTCTCTGTATCCGCCATAGTATGGAATGTGGTGAGTGTAAAACATGCCAAGAGGCTTTTGGAGCAACGTTGGTGATGGAGGTTTGTGATGAAGGAACACAGAAATGTAGAGTAGCAATACCATTGTCTCCCTGTGTTAGACTAGAAAATGGTCCCTCCCAACCCAGAGATGTCCATATTTTTAATCCCTAGGACTAGTGAATGTTACTCTATATGGAAACAAGATCTTCCCATCTGAGATTGAGCTAAGGATCTTGAGATGAGGAGATTATCCTGGTTTATGAGGATGAGTGAGCCCTAAATGCAATCACATGCATCCTTATAAATGGGAGGCAGAGAGAAATATGTTGCAGACAGAGGAGAAGAAGGCACTGTGCCCACAGGGGCAGAGATGGGAGTAACGCAGTCAGTGAGTACTGTATACTGCCTCTGAGTTGGACCTCGGGGTTCCCTCAGTCTGTCGCATGGCATGACTGCCTAGTCAGTCTTAATCAAGTGGCAAAAACAAACAGGACCAACAGTACAATAACAGCAAAGTGATACTCGGGTCAGAGAATGCCTTTCAAAAGCATTACATAAAGGTGGCAGTGTGTTCTTACAGGCCTGTGGAAGTCCCTCTTCATAGCAGGTGAAGTCTGCTAACTGAGGAAAGTAGTGTGTGTGTGGGAGTTGGTGACTACATCGGGGTCCTTGCCTGAGCTTCAGACAAAAGGCATGATCCAAACATGACCTAGATAGAACCAGCGTTCCTTTGTTTGTGCTTCAGGCAGGCAAGCTGAAAAAGAAAAGGATCCGAAGAGGTATAAAGTCTGCTTTTCATGTGGGGAAATATGTGACCTGTAAAGCCTTGATTTTGATCACTTAAATCCAATACTCTGAGCAAGTCCTTGAAACTTGGAAAATCCTTTGTGATTTTTCAAAACATTTCTGTGACGTGCTAGCCTGCTGTACTTGCAGGAGCCTGGCAGAGACTGGGGACAGAGAATGAAAACCACAACCACAGTGGGGCCAGCCAGTTTCAGTGACCCCAGCGCACAACCCCCTCAGCTCTCTTCTTAACCAGCATTTACCAGGCACATTCTTGGATTTCACTGACTGAAAAGATAGATGGAGGGAGGGAGGAGTGGATGGAAAGGGGAGGGACACAGAGGGAATGACTGAAATAGCCCTGCAGACTCTTTATGACATTAAAAACAACAAAACATCCAAAAAATCATCCACTACAACTACTCTTTCATAAATAAAAAACATTTGAACACACACACACACACACACACACAAAGAAGAAAGCACATGAGATCAGAATAAAGGGCAATCCTTTAAGTTGAATAGATGTAGTTTTAAGAAAAACTTATTACCTTATGCTTTTTCATTTTACCTCAAATCAGTCCTGGAGAACCTCAACTCCACAACTGGAGACTTCAGCCCCTTTAAATGACCCCAGTCACTCTTTTAAGAGACTCCCTCCTTCCAATATAAAGTGAAACAAGCTAGGCTTTTTCTGGCCCAACATAAATCAAGAAAAAAATAAAATACCTGCTACAAATAAAAAATGGCCAAAGGTCATGGAAACTTTTAAATCAACCACTCCCACCTCTACTTTTTGTTTTGCTACCCTAGGAGTTTTTCATAATCTCTGTAGCTGCTAGGAAAAGTTTCAATAACTTACAACAAATTGAAGTTTAACTTTTGTTTTAGGTGCTTGGATCATTTAATAATTTAAAGAATAAAGATGATGTTCACCATTTATTGAGTGCCTAACTCTATGTCAGATGTGCCATTAATTTAGGGATACACATATGAATTTTCCCATTTAAAAAAATGAGGTATTACTTATGTACAATATAATTTAGGCATTTTGACCATTGAATTCTAGAAGCTTTGACAAATGCACAAGTTGTGTAATCATCACCACAATGAAGATATAGAACAGTTTAATCAGCCCACATGTCCCCAACACCACCTTTGTTATCAACTCCTTCCCTCACCCCCAGTCCCTGGAAACCATGGGTCGTTCTCTGTCCCTCAAGTTCTGCCTTTTGCAGACTGTACAGACCATCAATCATTCTTCATGCTCCCATAAAAATGGCATTATACAGTATGTAGCCTCTAAGGCTGGTTCCTTCTGCTTAGCATAGTGCAGCTGACATTCTTCTGTGGTTGCATGTTATCAATAGTTTCTTCTTTTCTACTGCCTAGAACCACACACTTTGTTTCAACGTTTATCAGTTGAAGGACGGTTGGGTTGTTTTTATTAGAGGGCAGAGAGATTAAAATAAAGCTGCTCAAAACATCCACATACTGTTTTTGTACAAATAAATTTGCACTTCTATTGGGTAAATACCTAGGAGTGGAATATCTGAGTCTTAAGGTAGGTGTATTTTTAATTTTATAAGGAACTACCAAACTATTGTTCAAAATGACTATCATTTTTCATTCCCAGAAGCAATGTATGGGTTATAGTTGGTCTGTATCTCTGCTAGCACTTGGTATTGTCAATTCTTTTTTTAATTTTAATTTTTAAATTAAAATTGACATACAATATTATATTAGTTTCAGGTGTACAAACATAGTGATCAGACATTTTTATATCTTATGAAATAATTACCCCAATCAATCTAGTACCAATCTGACATCTTACATAGTTATTACAATATTATTGACTATATTTCCTATGCTATACTTTATATCCTCATAACTATTTTGTAATTACCAATCTGGACACCTTAATCCCTTTTCCTTTTTTTAAAAAATTAATTTATTGTTGTTGTATTACATTTATCCCATTTTTTCCCCATTGCTTTCCCCTTTCCATCCTCTCCATCCCCTCTTCCACAGTTTATGTCTTTCTCTCTCTTCTTTCCCATCTCTCTAGAGAGAGAGAAATGGAGAGAGAGAGAGAAAAAAGGACTTTCCAGTAGGTATGTAAGGGCATTTCCTATAATTTTAACTTTTTAAAATTAAATTAAATTTTGAACTTTTTAAAAATTAAATTTAATTTTAATTAAAAATTTAAAATTTTCATTGAGGTAAAATGAACAATTTTAACCATTTTAATTGTGTATACAGTTCATCACCATCTGATCCAAGAATATTAGACAGTCATGATGATCAACTTTATGTGTCTAATTGACTGGACCAGATAGCCAAACATCATTCTGGGTGTTTCAAGAGGGTGTTTTGGAAGGAAAATGCATGATAAGCAACCTCAAGACCTTTGAAAATTCTAGGCAGTAGGTCTGGATAGCTTTGAGAGAAAAAATTTAAGAGGACAAGCAAACCTGGTCACATGTATGGCATGTCCTTGATAACCTTGTGTTTATGATTTGCTTAATGAGCATCATACATTATTAATTATCCTTCCAAGTGTAAGTTCTAAATCAGGTTATCTGTTTGAAAAATAACTGAAACACCATAAACAAGCTTAAGCCAAAACACAAAGTGGGGAAGATTTATTTTAAGGCTGTGGACAAGCCTGTGGAGTCCAAGTGCAGCGAGCTCAACAGATCACGAGAAACTGGTGAACCCAGGGACTGGGGCTGCATTGGGAACCAAGGATGTGCGTCAGTCTATGGTCTGAATATTCTCTCATTTCCGCATCTCTCTGCTCATCTACTTGAGTCTTTTCTTTCTTTGAGATCAAAATAAGATATTTTGTGGGAAACTACAGGGTGCAAAACTCTTGGGCTCAGAATAATGCCTCCTTAGAAGATGCCTCATGCAGACTGGCCCTTTGGTAGCTTAACTCTTTGTGCTCAGCTACGCAAGGGGCTTGAGTTTTTATTATTTTTTATTACTTGCTAATTTATCCGTATTTACTTATTTTTTATTTTATTTTTAAAAGATTTTATTATTTTTAGAGAGGGGAAGGGAGACAGGGAGAGAGACATATAATGTATGGTGGCCTTTCACCTGCCTCCAGCTATGGGCCTGGCTGGAGACCTGACTTGCAACCTGGTTATGTGTCCTGACTGGGAATCGAACCATTGACCTTTGGGTTCTCAGGCCAGTGCCTTATCCACTGTGCCACCAGCCAGGGCTTAATTTATTTTTAAATCATTTAAAAATCCTCACTCAAGAATATGTTTATTGATTTGAGAAAGGGAGGGAGGGAGGAGGAAGGGGGGAGGGAGGGAGAGAGAGAGAGACAAACAGACATCCTTTATGGGCCCTGACCGGGGATTGAACCCACAAATGTTTTTGGTGTACAGGATAATGCTCCAACCAATTGAGCCACCAGGCTAGGGCTAATTAATTTAAAATAGTTTCTTAACTGCATTTCTTTTTCCCAAGGGGACAATGGAGATGTGTATTGAGGAAAGGATTTGCCGTAGGGGAGGGGTGGCCGTGCTACTCGTTCCTCATTGCCCTATACAACGAGCTGGCTGAAGCCCAACCCCATCTCACTCCCTCCTTTCTCCATCCCTCCAAATTCCAATAGTGTTCCCACTGAGAGCTGCTGGAGCCTGGGCAGCTGGGTGTGAAAGACAAATAAGTAGGTCGCTGGACTGAGAGGAAGCACAGTGCTCTGGTGCTGGGATTCTGTCAGCTGGGTGTGGTGGCAAAGAAGTACCTTTAGTGGTCCTAGACAGGAAAATGAAAACTGTAATAGAAAAGTTGTTTTTTTTTTTCTGTTGTTGCTATATGTCCTTATACACCAGTTAAATGTCACTAAGAAACATTTGTGGTTGTAGCTACACTAAAAGTCAGCCACTGCAACAAAACCTTGAATAATAGCACCGAGATAGATGCCACTTTCGCACCCTCAGGACATTCTGACCTTCAGAAAGCAAACGTTAAAATCCCTCAGATTAAGGTGAGTGGCTGGTGTATCTATGCTGACAAGGCACCAGCTGTTAAAAATAGCCTATTTTGGTCCCTGGGACATTTCAATCAATCTTATCAAAGCATTTTTAAATGTCAGAGGCTTCTACCTCCTGGTTCTCATCAGCTTCCCAATCTTCTGTTTCCCACACTGATTTTGGGGGACATTTGGTCTTACAGACCGTAAGGTTTAGCCCCAGAATCTGGACTAAATGGAACTGGCTTGGTTAGGAAGTCTGCAATTCGTTCCAAGATGGGATTTTTGGCTTTTCATGTCTTTGGTTGTACAGCAGTGAGCTACTAAGCTAGGGCTCTGATGAGAGCTTAGAAACTCCCCCCGCCCCCCGCCTCCGTGTGTCACTGGGCCCACCCGCCATGTGGTTGTGGGTGGAAATTTGGCTCCCGGCCCTGTGCTGATCCCTTGGAGACTATACCCCAAACTGCTCGTATCTTGAGTCAGGACACAGGGAGGAGGTTTACATCGACATTGTCCGGTGTTGGCTAATAGCTTTCGTGAATGACGGAGGAGAAAGAAATCCTGAGATGTAGAAATAAACGCATCAGCGTCATCTGACTTCACAGCAGAGTGGCCTCTTTGCTTTCCTCTTCATTATTAATGGAATCGAAAGATTGTCTGGAGTTTCAATCCAGAGAGCACCGAGGGTAGATGTGAACCATCCCTGCCAGTCAGACTCAGGTTGACACCATCCAGGGCGGGCAGCTCAGGGGGAGCACCTGGCCTGCGAGCCAGGAGTGGGCTGTGTGGGCCGTGGGGACCGAGGCCCTGGGCCAGGCCTGACTTGAAGGTTGGCAGCTCCCTGGCATATCTTTTGGGGCAGAATTCAGTTAAGATCCACAGACAGATGTGCACAGCCATAGCATTTCCTGGAACATAACAGTTAGCGTCTTCCTCCTGTCAACCAGGTGAGCGCTTTTATTTTCCTGGATCACTGCGTTCAACTCGATTGTCTTTATCCCACGAACTCATGCCACTTGGGACAGCAATTGCAGCCACAGCTATTAGTCAGTTCATTGAACAGCTGAGATCTTTTGGCCTGTTTTAAGACACGAGGGTTGAGAATACACAGCACACTAGGTATTCAAATTTATTTTGGTTGAAGTCACGCCTTGTTTTTAGCTCTCCACCTTTTTCTCCGAGTCAGACACCAGGAAAAGTTATTTTTAATTGCCTGAATTGAACATGTTTAATATTAAATGAATGGTATGTGATGTGTCAGGCCCATAAATGGAAATCTGATGATGCTCTTCCTCTGGCCCATAATACAGTCATTAGAGCTAGAAGGGAAGCTAGACTATGTATATGAGACATAAATGTACTTTCTGTGCCGAAACCCATGGTTGCAAACATGTCATCCTTATTTACAGATTCCCCCAGACCCATCTGAGTATCTTCCCTGCAGGTCAAGCCTCCCATGTTGTCCTCTTGCATTGGGGGTGTATTGGAGTGTTTCTCCGAGTGACACTGAAAGGTCTGAAGGAGATGGCTAGGCAAAAGCCTGACAGGTTTGGCACCAGTGGCCTCACTGACATAGAGACCGAACTTGCTCCACATTATAACCATCTCGTTCTTACTTTCAGAGCTGACCAGGCAAAGGCCACGCTCCAGCTTCTCTTCTTGAATAGAATCTAAAATTGGCCAGCTGGATTATTTTGAACTGAGGCAGCACAATTTGGACCATAATGTTGGTGGTGCCTATATTCTCCTAGATTGTTGTAGAAAAATATCTTACGTGTGCATTAAAAGAAACAAGTTGAGCCCTGGCTGGTAGCACAGTGGATAAGGCGCCGGCCTGCGAACCCAAACGTCGCAGGTTCGATTCCCTAGCCAGGGCACATCACCAGGTTGCAAGCCAGGTCTCCAGGAGGTCCGTGGCTGGAGGCAGGTGAAAGGCAACCATACACTGATGTCTCTCTCCCTCACTGCCTCTCTCCCTTCCCCTCTTTCTGAGACTAATGAAATAAAATCTTAAACAAAAAAAAGAAACAAGTTGGGTAGTTATGCTGGTTTCCAAGTACAATAAAAGAAATGTGCATTTGGGGTAAGAGATTGTTTTATTTTTAATCATATTCTCTTTGCTCTGTGTCTTTGAAGTTACTGGTCTTCCATGTATGAGTCTGTGGTATAATCAGCGAGGGCCAGAGGTGCACTTGTCGCCTTAAGGCACTGTGGCCCAGCTATAGCACCCTGAGCAAAGATGTAGTGCGGGTGGGCACACTGCGTGGGCCACCTTGAAGCCAGGCAGTAGAACCAGGGCTGTGCTCAGGAGACCCCTGCTGTGCTTTCTAGCAACCTGGACAGATTTGTAGCTACTGCTGCTTCTGTACATTAGGAACTACTACTGGTCCAGCCCTTCCTGCACTTGTCAGCCCTTTCCTTGCTCCCCAGCCCATTTGGCTGTGTAAAAGGTCTGTTTGCTATTCACTGGTCAGTTCACCTCAACATCAGTATCTTTTTTCAGAAAACCTTTCTTAGATAAATGAAGTAGGCTAAAAGGTAGAGATGCTGGTACAAATCGATAATTTAGGATAAGATCCTCCTCAGGTATTTTGCCACTGAAACAGGAATAAGAAACGTCACCAACTGAAATGAGCTAGGATGAGAGGACAATTACATAACGTAGCTACATCAAATAGGAAGACCCACCAGCAACATTGCATTCATTGCCCTTGTATGTGACCTTTTACCCCTGCTCCATACTCTCATTGAAGTGCCCAGCTTCCCAACCTTGCTAGTCAGGTATGAACTGAAGAATATTTTAGAGAAAGTCTGTTTCTGGTGTATGAACTCTTGATTTTATGCTGCGCTTGTGCAATGTGGGGTGAGTTATGTGAGGTAGAACTGCATGTTCATGACATCAGTCTTCTCTTTGATCACCCCCACCCTCTGACTCCCCCATGTACCCACTCCTCCTCACACCCAGCCCACTTAACCACCTCAGAGAGCTAGATTGGAACCATAGATGCCGGGCCTTTTAAATAACTTGAGGATTTACAAACTCATTGCTGGATGTGTAGGTGTGGCATTGTCATGCATCATGACTTGGAGGTAAATTTGGCTTCAAAGTAAGTGTGGAAGAAAAAACTCACTTTGAGGGGATTCACTTCCTTGGGGGCTTTAACAAGGAGTGGAAAGCATGACTTTCCAGTGATTCAGCGATATCGCCTGCAGATGAAATGAAGTATAATTAAAATAGGATATGTTGGGGAGACAAGGACTCATGGGTACAGCCTGGCCTGCTAACTTTGTACCTGTAGCTACAGCTAACACCAGTTTGGATTTCTAGAAGGGTGAAAGCCAGCCCAGGGGCTCTGTGTCAGCTCTGTTCCTAAGGTGTGTGAAGATAGGAGTGTGGGCCCTCAGTCAAGAAACTTCCACAGCAGGAGGAGTCATCACCAGGTGCAACCGTTGTCCCAGGAAGGATGTGGCATGCCTTCTTCACCCAAGGCTCCACTGGCTCCCCCTCTTTACCCTGAACCCCCTCATCACCCTGCGCCCCCTCATCTGTCTAGTGCCTAGAATTCAACTATTAAAAATTCACTTTTTTTGTGTGTGTATTAAGGAATAAATGATTTTAAGGTTACTTTGGGAGTGTGAGATGAACCGAAATTATTACTGGTTAAGTATTTTCCCCACCAGCTTTCTGTGAGAAGACCTTCCACCCTGTTCTGCTTTGTTTTGGTGACTGAAAAGGTGAAGGGTCCAGAAGCAGAATTATGAAAGGCAGAGTCAAAAAGATCACTTTCCATACGAAAGGGCAGATCAGAAAAACACTGGATTAGAGAACTGGAGGAGAGGAGAGCAGAGAAGAGAGAGCCTGGGCAAATCAGAGCCTCTTTAAAAGCAATTCTTAGATATTGTTGTTTTATATAAACTGTTTCCTGCTACTCATTTTGGCATATTATTTAAGATTTCAGAGAAGACTTTTCTGAGGCCTTCTGTTGGATTTTATTTTATTTTTTGGGATACAGGCTAATTAAGGAAGGAGCAAAGAGGCCCAAGTTTACCTTGGATCTGTCCGTATCTTAACCTGAAGGGCAGGAGCCCACCAAGTGGGAGGGAGGCGTTGCTGAGAGCCACTGAGGGTGCTGGCAGGGTGTGTGTGGCCAGGCACCCCACACTTTGTTTCTCCACTGTTCTGCCCTGGGTTAGCCCCATGAGCTCCTTGTTTTTGGCCTCGGTACGCCCTTACTGCGTCAAAGGAGTACCCAGGCAGCTGCCACCAGGGAGTGGAGCAGTAGCAGCTGAGACACTGGGCTGAAGGCCAACTGCCTGAGGCCGCCAATGTTCTGGGCCTGCCCACCCTCTCAGCCCACTAGCTCCTCATTAGGAAGTCAAGGGCAGACTGGAGTCCTCCCCACCCCCACCAGTGTCCCAAGGATGACCTTGTGGTACGGCTCCCAGGCAGAAGTACAGGCCAGCTTCTCCCCTGAAGCCAGTCTTGGGCCATATGCTCCATGGGACAGACAGAGGAAATGTGGGTAGAAGAAGCTGGCACTTAATGGCAAACCTGGCCCCTTACAAAGAGACTTATAACTAGGGAATTTGCTGCCTCTGTGATGCTTTCAGAAAATAGTTTCTGGCCTGACTGAGGAAGAGAAACTTTTGTGGAAAATGCCTGTCATTCATGTTCCTGGCAGGTCTGCAAGTGTTTTTAGGACACAGAGGTAGTGCTGATGATTGCTCACTCTGCAAACGCAGACAGACCCTTTGTCAGGACACGGAGCACAGACAGGGTGTGCCAGCTGGCGGCAAACACAGCAGGGCTCAGACAAAGAGCAAAGGTGAGGGTGTGTGCCCTTTGCAACGCCCCTGAGCCCACCCAAACCGTGCACCCTTTGTCTTCAGGATAAAGTGCTTTCCCAAAGGACCCAAGGCAGACAGTAAGCTCCATTTATCCCACATGCTATGGGTTGACTCATTTCTCTGTAAAAAGATAGGCTGAAGTCCTAACCCTCAGCACCTCAGCATGTGACCTTATATTTGGAAATAGCATCTTTGCAGATGTAGTTAGTTAAGATGAAGCTGTATTGGAGTAGGATGTGCCCTACCTCTAACAGACAGGGCTGGCGTCCTTGTAAGACAGGACAATGCTGTGTAAAGAGACAGGGAGAAGATGGCTGGGGCTGGGTAAAGGCAGAGCCTGGAGTGATGCATCTGTACACCAAGGAACACCATGGATTGCTGAGAACCAGTAGAAGCTGGACAGAGGCAAGGAGAGGGCATGGCCTGCACCTTGATTCAGGACTTCCAGACTCCAGAACTCTGGGAAAATAAATTCATGTTGTTGAAAGCTACCCAGTTGGTACCTTGTGACAGCAGCCCTAGGAAACAAGTACACCAAGCAGCATGTGCTTGGTAACAGGCACCCTGAGCTGGCTGATGCGCAGAGGTAAACTCATGGGTCTCCCAGGTGAACTTCCAATAAGAGCACAAGGCCAAGAGCATGACATGTACCACAGAAAAATGCTTTTGTTCTTTTCTAGCTACAGAAGCTTCCCCTGCATGATCCTCAGGGGACTTTGTCATCCCTTTTTCATATCAAACAGAATAAAAATGTCAACAGCTGTCACCTGGTCCAATAATAAATGTGCAAAGTCCTTGAGCTCTTGCCCTATGATTTAGATTGATGGGACAGGAAAACAGTCCTTGAGAGTAAAAACTCAATCATCTCTATTTTGCACTGAATAGCAAAGAGGAAAAGTCCTGATCATTCCAGGAAAACAAAAATGTAAACAAACAAACAAACAAACCTAGTTGCCTGTTTAGAGATAAGGGCCTGAGAAGCTGGTCACATCGTCCTTGGATTTTAGTCCCTGACCTGCTGAAGCAAGTCTTGGGCTAAATGAACAAACCCTTAGCTTTTAGCCGCAGCAGTGAATGACTGAGGGGACCGCGAGTTGCCTCTAAAGATGATGGATGTGGCATCACTGTGGGGATGAAAGGGAGGGACGTTGGCCAGGGAGGACGGCATGATGGAGAATGCACAGTCTAGGTAGGGTGAGGCTGCCACTTCAGCCAAGATAGGGAGGTGAAGGTGAAGGAGACAGAGTAGTGTGCAGAGAATGAAGCCACTTGAACGTGAGGTAAAAGAGAGTTTCTAAAGACTGTGACAAAATTCTAGATTTGTCAAGGAAATACTTAAGAGAATTTACCCGATTTCATCGAGGAAAGAGAGGTTTTATTCAATTGATATAACAACATCTAGATTTCTAGAAATATTCCAGGTACTTCATACAATCAAACATTATGTGAAATAGGACAATGAAGGGTTAAAAAAAAAAAAAAAAAACAGAAAAGCAATTATTTGTAAGGGACACAGGGTTTGGGATTACCAGGCACCTGCATAAAGAGAACTGCAGCAGTAGAAAGATAGCTAAGACATAAAGAGAAATAATCTACCATACTTTTTGTTGATATACATACAAATTCATCTGAAGACAATTTTTTTCCTGGAAGAGAGCTTGAAAATAATAATTATATATATCTGTCTCTAGGGGTGTGTGTGTGTGATTTCTTTGAAACTCACTGGGCTAAAATGAGGTTCAGCTAAGTGTTTGCAAATGGATTCTCTTATTTCTGTGATTATTATCATAGCCTCAAGAAATACAAAATGTTTCTCCAGCCAGGGCACATAACCAGGTTGCAAACCAGGTTTCCAGTCAGATCTGTGGATGGAGGCAGGTGAAAAGCAACCATACATTGAGGAAAAAAAAGAAAAAAGAAATACAAAATGTATAAGGAGTCAGATAGAACATTTATATGATTTTATGCATAAATATATTCCCCTTTACCTACTATCAAATCTTGGAGCCAGAGACATAGCTCTGGGCGGTAATTGAAAGGTGATTGATCCCATGGTTTTACACAGGAAGAACCAAAGATGGTACCTTTAATTCCCCAGAAGTGTAATTATCCCACAAAAATCCTAGCTAGTGGAGAAGTCTCTTTGCTATTGTTAGATTTCTTGTGTTTAGGATGTAAATATATGCTGAAAATTGTTCACTGAAAATTACTGGTTTCTCTCTCAGTGTGTTTGAAATCTGAGCTCTGTGGTGATTAATGTGGTGCTTGAGCTACGCAAAGCTTCCCTGGGCTCTTCCTCAGTGCAGAGCTTGGTTCTGAATGAACTGGCACGTGGGCCCTTATTCTGCTTTCGGTGTTTCCAGATAACAGCAGGACTGTTCTCTTGGATGGCTAAGGTTTCTCTAAGTTCAAGACTTTGTTCCATTGACTGTGTTTTCCTGGAACCGTTTCAAAGGTTCTTAGTGGTGTTTCTTTTTTAATGTCATAACCGAAGATGTGAATGCTATTCAGTTACCTGGTCAGAAGAGAGTCCTTTCATATGTCACTTGATTTCATGTGACCTCCCTCCCCTCAACCATGTCCTCATTGTGGGATACGTTACCCAGAATAAACTGTTTCAACAATGGACACAATTACTGACCCGTAAATTCAAAAGAGTTAACAAAATTAAAGATGAGAATTTTATATGTAAATGAAATGTGTGAGCAGTGTTAATGCCCTCCTTCCCCCCTCCCCACTCTTGCATACATGTACTTATCGGCTAGACGTATCATGAACTGCATTCACCAAATAGCCAACTAAAAATAACATGGTGAAAGACCTATTCCAATATTTACTGGATGATGTTAACATTTGTCGCACACCTCTCTAAACCAGGCACTGCAGACATTTAATCTGTGGTAACCTAAGTAACTCTTGTAGGTAACTATTACATTAATTTTACCATAAGGAAGGGGAAGCCTTGGAAGGTTAGGTGACTTGCCCCAAACTGTGCATCTACAAGTACGAAAGCAAGAATGTGAGCTTGCATCTATCTGTATTCTTATTCTCGTTCTATTCTCTCATGGATATCAACAACAGTCGGCCAAATATAGAATAACTGACTTCTATCACACATATATATTAGCCAATAGGTTAATGATATTCGCTGTTGCCACTTCAGAATTAACTAGAGCATAATAAGTATTGAAGCCTTTGTTCTCCTTTGCATAAGTCAAATGAGCCTTGCTAAAGCCTTAATCCAAGTTAGTTATTCTCCAGCCAAACAGTCTTCAGACTAATGAGCCTGCTTCTTCCCAATTCTTCCCTCCCCAGAGCATGGCAACTTCAGAGTTCACTCCCACTACCCACCCTCTGTGTTTTCTGGGGCTTGAAAATGAGATTTTGAATTAATTCACTGACCCACAGACTACTTAGTCTTGGAAAACCCTGCCCATGACCTTTCATGTAACTGACTAGGTACATTTAAGCATTTGGAATTTCTCAGTGACCAGAAGGGAAGCCAGTAGCCAAGCTGACTTAGAATATCAGAGGCCAACTTTCCTTTTTAGTGGTTTCATGAGACTATTGGGAAAACTGACCTCTAGTCCTGGAACACCTCATAATTCAACTACATGTAGTTTTACTCCCCACATTGCTACCTGAAAACTCCCATATTACTGTAATCTCTGCCATCTTTCTTTCCCTCTTTCTTTCTTGCTTGTTTTTCCTGCTTCCCTCCCTCCCTCCATTCATTTCTTCCATGTTTCTCTTTTTTTTCTTCTTCTCCTCTCTCTTCTTCCTTACCTCCTTCTTCCCCCTTCTCCTTTTCCTTCTCCTTCTCCTACTTTTTCTCCTTTTCCTTCTCCTCCCCAACTCTCTTCCTTTTTAAATGAACTTCACATGGAAAGGATTGCCTTAACCATTGGTCTTAGTTTATGGTACAGTTTATGATCCCGTGTCATCATGAATCCCACAAGGACTCTTTCTTGTTTCATATAAATGTCATTCTTCCCCATCTTTCCTGATGCTCCTTCCTCCCTACCCTAATGTGCCTGATTTATATGATTTGCATATGTTCATGTTTGCAGCAGGTACTGCTCTCTCCTCCTTACATACACATGGAATTTGTAGCTGGGTGCTAGCCACAACTACACCACTAAATGTTGGCCAATGGGATACAAGCAAAAGTTGCGTCAACTTCTAGGTTGCCCTGTAGACAGAGATGTGGCCTTTCTTTCCTTTCCTTTTTCCTTTTCCCCTTCCTTGTGATTGTGTGGTAGGAGGTCCAGCAGTCATGTGGGAGCCTGAGATGAAAGTTGAGGGTGGCAAAACATTACAGAAGCAGCTTGGATCCCTGAAGATTTGAAACCACAACCCTCCATCCCCGAATGCCTCCCTGAATTTTTGCAGAAGAAAAAGAAATTATCTAGTTTAATCCTTTGTTATATTTTTGAGTGCTTCTGTTTTAGACCTCCATCCTATTTCCTAAATAAATACAGCATCTTTGCAAAGTATGTAGGAGCATATAGTTAGTCTGCATGTGTTTCAAACTTGAAATGGCATTGTTTGGTTTCTTAGGTTTTTCACTTAGCACTATTAAAAAAAAAATCTATCCTTGCTGCAATTAGCATACCTTGTGTTTTTTAAAAAATATGTTATTTATTATTTTTAGAGAGAAAGGAAGGGGGAGAGGCAGAGAGGGAGAGAAACATCAATGTATGGTTGCCTTTCACCTGCCTCCAGCTATAGACCTGGCTGGAGACCTGGCTTTCAACCTGGTTATGTGCCCTGGCTGGGGGAATCAAACCAGCGACCTTTGGGTTCACAGGCCAGTGCCTGATCCTTTGAGCCACCAGCTAGGGCTAGTTTTTGCTTCTAAGTGCTGCAGAAGAGGCCACTGCATGCCTCTACCATATTATCTTTGTAAAAATATTTCTAGTATTTATTGCTTTTTCAGAATTTCAAATATAACACATAATTGCCATGTAAAATATTATAGCAACACAGAATACAGGAAGAGAAAATCAACCTTAATTCCAGCTCTCCCTCATCCCGTACCATATTTTCCTACACATTCCTCTAGTGATGGACACTTAGATTGCTTCCAACTTCCCACTGTCAACAACACCATGATGATAACTTTATGAAACTTTAAGACACTATTTTCTTGGGTATATATAGAAGAGAACATTGGTTGGTCATGGAGTAGTCTCATGTTTAATTCCATTCAGTTATGCCAAATCACTCTCCAGAATGGCTCTTCCAGTCTGCCCCTCCATTACCAAGGTCCAAGGGTTCCTGTTCCCGTTCCTCTACATCCTGCCCTACATTGTGTGTTATTTAAGTTTCCATTTTTTTCTGTCTCAACTGACTGATTTTTATTTGCTGGTTATTAGAGTTTGTGTAATGGTTCATATACTTGTCAGCCATTTGGGCTTTCCCTTCTGTGTGTTGCCTCTTTATACCCTTTTCCCAGTTCCCAGTATACTCTTGATATTCATTCACATTGATTTTAGTCACTTCTACTTATGATCATCAAGACCTTGTAGCCATTTGACACCTGTTTTTGCACTGGTCAACAGCAACTTATATCCAAGTCCTAGGTGAGTGTGCACCCCCAGCTGAAGCTCAGTCATGCCCCTGACATTGCCAGGGTCAATGAGTTGCCAAGTATCCTCAGCTTCCAATAACTTCACTGGTAAGCCAAATGTCCCTTCTCTCCCCTTCTCTCTCTGTTTTAGTTTCCCCAAACCAATATGGCTATCAAATGGTGACTTTCTTTCTTTCCTGTAGCCTCACTTACTTGCTGTGCAGTTAAGGAGCAAAGGAGAATAGGAGACAATTGGGATTGAGTTGCCAGAGACTAACACTTAAATCTTCATAACGTGGAAATGGAAATTTAGAGAAGAAACTTGTAAGGTCACTCCTAATTCTACAAAATCTGAGTTTTCAGAGTACATGTGGGAACTTATAGAGCTTTTATTTTCCTTTTAAACCAAGAGGTTTCCATTGGCGATATCTCTTATTCTCAGCTCAGTTTTCATTGACCTCATCAAAAAGCCACCCTCCCTCTGGCTTTGGTAACACTTGCTTTCTTCACCTGGGCAAAGTCTGCAGCCACCGACTTGAGGAGGTCATGAATGCTGTCGAAGTTGCACTTTTTCTTCACAGGGTCGTGGGAGAATGTCAACTCATGAATTTCAGTGCAGAAATTTTCTACACAGAGGAAAACCTTTTAAAGCACTTCACCAACTTACAAGCCAGGGAATAAGGCTGATTTCATTCTCAGAATAGAAAGAGGAAAGATGCATCACCGCTGAGGGCTCTTGGGGTTGCCAGAGGCCTTTATGCTATAACTTTCCTAGCTGTTCCTGCTGGTCCTAACCATGGTTTACCGATGAACTATTCAGTCAATAGTGATAGTCAACACTCTCAATGTCTATTTTTTTGTTTTTGGAATGGCGTCATAGCTTGTTTTTAAAAATTGTACCACACTACTCACAATGACCAGCTACACATTCTGATAGCCTTTTCTTGGGATTAACATTGCAGTATTTTTATAGAAAATACTAATCAAGAACATTAGAAAAATAAAGATCTTAAGTGAAAATTAACTCTAATAATTGTGGTATCTTATCCCACAGAATAATTTAATCAGAGAGCTCTCAATATCTTGTCATTTTATTCTTCTACTCCTGCTTAGGAAAATGACAATGGATTAACCCAATCATCCTCTTTCTCTGATCCCATAGAGCAGTAGTCCGGCTGAGTCACGCCCCCATCCCAACCAAGGCTCTTGACAAATTCATGTCTCCAACTTCAGCTGGGCTTTAAGTGAATACATTCTTGAACTGTTACCGCACCTTTCACCTGCTTCTTCTATTCAAGCTTCAAGGTATAGATCAAACACCACCTCCTACAGAAGGGCTTCCTTGAATTACCTGTTCCCAGGCTGCAGCAGAATTGGGTGACTATCCTCTGGTTCTCCTCTAGCCTCTGTCAGAGCACTGAACACACTCCATTGTGATTATTTCTTGGGTATCTCCCCAAGAAACCTACTAGAGAGGTTCCCTGATGTTTTTTACCTCTGCAATCCCAGTGTCTAGCACAGTGCCTGGCACTTAATAAAAATTGGTAAAACAAACAAACTAACAAAGTAAGAATTCATGTCTATCAGCATCAACAATGCTTATAGTAACCTAAGAACTAGTCCAGGAGCTTTTCTGCTTAACAGAAAGCAATAACAACAACAAAAATCCCTCTATGTGTTGGTCATGGATTCCTCCATATAGACTGGTCAGCCCCCAAAGGATGTGGTTGGCCAAATATTTAGCAGGACAGATGTTCACATCAACTACACATGCACACTGTCCCTTCTTCAAAGTAGAACGCCCAACATCTTGCACGATAAGGCAAGATGAACTTAGTATAACATGTGAGAGTAGTCAGCTAACGTGGCCCGGAAAGTCCCTAGAAAAGTGGGCTTTTCACGATTGCAGAAACACATTCTGCCAAAGACAGATGCCAGGAAACATCTTAAACAAGGCCTGCATTAACACTTGGTTGCAGTCAGATGGCCGCTAAATTCAGAGGAAGGGGTGATAATAAGGGGGGAGATGGACAAACTAGGTAAGGGAGACCTGTTTTCATAAAAGCAAGAGTCTTCTTTGTTCACCTTTGTATCTGTAGCCAGGTATATTGGAAGCACTCAATAAATATTTGAAGAATTATTAAACGAATCCTTGACTGGTGATACAGCAAAGTATTACATTAATACTGGTTGGCTCTGAGTGTGCTATTTAAAAATATTATAGATTTTAGAGAGAGGGTGAGAGGAAGGGAGAGAACAGAGAGGGAGAGGGAAGGAGGGAAAGAGAGAGAGAAAAACGTCAATTTGTTGTTCCACTTATTTATGTATTCATTGGTTGCTTCTTGTATGTACCCTGCCTGGAGATTGAACCCATAACCTTGGCACATTGGGACGATGTTCTAACCGAGTACTCAGCCAGGGCCTGGGTGTGGTATTCTGAATCTTTTTTTTCCCCCAAAATTTTATGTTTTTGGTTCCAGTCAAGTTTTCCACATGAGCAGTCATTCCTTTTATACTTCCTTTTATAGTCAGACGCGTTTCATGGAAACAAAAGGAAGTCATTGTGTCATGTGGTCATACGGTAATGTGGGTGGTACGGGTGAGGATGCTAGTCTAGAATAAAGGTTCTACCCGCTCATTATTTCTTCTTGCCTCCCTCCTAGGTGAAGGCATATATCTTACACAGAACGGTTAAGAATGAAAAGTCATAGAACACAAAGCCTCATCTGTGACCTCTCTTTGTCCCTCCTTCCCTTTCTGTCTCTCTGTCACTTAGAGAAAAGAACTGTGTGGGCTGCATGGGAAGATAGTGAAAAATAGGAAAATGATAGGGGTTTTCCATGCATTCAGACAACTGTGTGGGAATCCATTCTTTGAAACCAAGTGAAAAGTTATTTAAAAGACAAACCCTGTTGAGAATGGTGCATCTGGACGGCTCTTAGGACGTTCCTAGTGTGTACACATGAAATACTCCCCGTAGTCCCTGCGCAGCCTGAGAATCCCCCAGTGCACTGAGTTCTGAGGATAACACTGCTCCCCAGCTCCCTCAAACAACATCATCAAATGCTTTTTACAGTTGCCAATGAGGAAACAATCAGCAAGGATTACTAATTCTAAGCAAGAACAAATGAAGCCACAAATTAAGGGGTATGGGTAACAGAGAAAACTAAATGCTTTCAGCTGGATTTTAAGAGGCACTGGAGCTGATGGACAACAGGAGGGAGGGAGAGTGAGAGATAGTGAGAGAGAGAGATGAGAGAGAGAGAGAGAGAGAGAGAGAGAGAGAGAGAGAGAGAGAGAGAGAGAGAGATCTCACATGCCAGATCATAATGGGGATTTCAGGTAAATGAGCTGTGCAAATGGGTTGACCACATTTGGGTACAAACTTAAAAGTCATTCTAACCCACTAGGACCTTCAAGTTTTGTCTTTCAAGACGCCAATAATAATATACCAATTTTCAAGGTGAAGTCTCCCAGGAGGATTAAAAAGAGAATGCTTCCATTTAAACATGCCTTGTGCTTTCCCCAAATGTAACCTGCTTGCCCAACTATTCAAGAAACAGCACTCATTTGTGACTTGAAGGTAGGTCATCATTGCTCTCATCTTCCGCCATTAGTTTCTAAGTAGGCTTGTTTGTAAATTTCCTAACAGTTGGATGAGAAAGTCCTCTGCTTTCATCTGATTCCATTCCAAAATCACCAAATTTACCCACATCTCTGACAATGATCAAATTTATATCTCATTTTCTCACTACTTTTCTTGATTTCTGCCCAGATTTGTCATACATAAAATGAATACTATATCTTTTGTAACCAATATGTGATTCCAGGGTATGATGCTCACTTTATTCCTAATCTTTCTGGCCACTACTTTAGGATTTTGACATGGAAGAGACTCAAGAAATACTGTGAATTAATTATTTGAATATTTCCTTTTTGATTATTTTTCCTCGTTAATGCTTGGTGTCTTTGTCCTCTACTTTTACTCAGCAGAGCGACTCCTAGATATTATATAATTCTCATAGTTTAATTATCAATTCTTATGAATGTGAATGGCAAGTTGGCTTGTCTAGCCTTGAATTCTGACGTTCATCCAAATGCTGCCAACCTCCAGCAGCACTTTGAGGTTTTTCTCCTTCAGCAAGGAAAGTTAACGTTCAAAATCTTTTTGTAGCCCTCACTAGGCACAGTTCTCTCACACATTGTAGCATTCGTCTCTAGAGTTTAACTTAAAGACACCGTAGAGACAGTAATAATACCTTTAATTACATTCCTTGTTTATATGATGCTGTTTCATTGATTAGATACATAACTATATGATCATTCATCACACAGATCCCAGAAATAATGTTGAAGTGGGCTAGACTCTGGAGGTTGAAGCAGAATAGCAGGTTAAGGCCAAATACTGAGCTAAAACCATAGTCGGATGAATTCCTACTTATAGGCTTCTCTTTATCAAGGGCATAGGCACAAACTCACAGGTCTGGGAAAGTCAGAGTTCAGCAACAGAAGATAGAATGCTATGTTCGAAAGTCTGACTATGGCTGAATTACTGAATCATGCTGGCCTTCATCTTCTTCTTAAGATGCTTTTAAGTCTTAACGCAAAGACTGCTTATAGGCCCACATCTTTCAGGCCTTCCTGCATCTCTGAGTGTGTTTAAATCCATGTTAACTCTCTGCTAACACATGCATGCACATATATATATATAAATATTTGAGCACCTGCTATATAACAGGTATGATATGTTACGTCAACTGATGGTCATTGGTGCCAGCTCAACACCAACAGGAATTCCCTGTTTGGGGTGCAGTGAAGAAACTTTATTCAGGGTAAAACAGCTCCACTGGGATATAGCACAGTTGTGAAAACAGCATGGCTGTGGGGCCAGGCCGCTCTCCCACTAGACAGACAGCTTTGCTACTTGCTGCTCCACCAATTGGTGTTTTCCACCAATCTGCTCCACATGCTGGTGTGCTCCGGTGAGATGCCTTCAGTGTATCATGTTCTGTGTTGGGGCACCAGCCTGGGAAATGCAACCTTTAGTCTTCAGTGGAAAGGGAAAGTGCGTTTCCGGAACCGGAGGGGAGCATCTCCTAGATGACTGATACAGACAGAAGTCTCTGCCCGGGCCCCTAACTGGTTTGTCCTCATGTAAATGAGGACTCCAATCCTCACAGTTTGGCCCAACATGCACTGTCCTGATGTTCAGAATGGAACTCCTCTGACTGGTTGTTGAAGAGGCTGCAGGGGGCTATAGCTGTGTAGCTCTGACCAGATGGGAGAAGGCTCAGTCTTGATTGTTGAAATAGGATTTCAGAAATTTCTTTGTAAGGGCCGGCTCAGATGGCAGAAATGGTTCAGACAGACAGAAGGAAGGCTTAGTGCAGGCTTCTCCCTGAAATGCAGTTTGTATGAGAGAAACCTGCATAGACATGGTTGCTAGGCTCTGTTTTTAAAATTTGAGCCCAGTTAGCCACCAGGAGCCCTTCTTAGTAGGTATCTTCTTTCTCAGCTCCACAATTACATGAGGGGGACCCCAAAACCCCAGAATTATCTTCTGGAGGGCAGCCCCTTGTACAGGTTTCCCCCAGTAGATGAGTGTTCTAGGAACTCATCTGTATCAGTGTGCCAGCTGGTGTTGTTGTGAGAGGCTGTGTTCAGCTTTAGTGAATTTTTTGAAGACTCAACTTGTTTGTCCATTTCATAATGTGTGATTTACATATGTGTACACCAGCCCACACTGGGCAGAGTATTTAACAGTTTTTGACCAAAAATGGAATGAGCCTCATGCCCCACCCTCCCTATTCACACAATCTCACCCTAAGTGACACTTTTTTTGTTTGTTTGTTTCCCTGGATGACAAAAGTTCTCAAAGGAAAACATTTTGCCTTTGTGGAAGAGGTGAAACAAATGGCAGAAGCACTAAAAGGCATCAAAATGGATGAGCTCAAAAACGGTTTTGAGCACATCTTGATAGGTGTATTGCATCAAATGGAGAGTACTTGGAAGGTGACTGAAGTTTAACTATGTAGAAATATATAACTTTTTATGAATAAACTCCAGTTTTGGGTTCCTTGTTATATGTGCTAAGTAGCTTAAAAAATATATTTCTAATTTTTAGGAAAAAAAGTGACCTTCACTTTAATATGGGGGTTGAGCATGCATATTCTTATATATTTTTCTCCATAAAAAGAACATTGGGCCCTGGCTGGTGGCCCAATGGATAGGTGGCCCACTGGTGGCCCAGTGGATAAGGCACCAGCCTGTGAACCTAAAGGTTGCTGGTTCGATTCCCCAGGCAGGGCACATAACAGGGTTGCAAGCCAGGTCTCCAGCCAGGTCTGTGGCTGGAGGCAGGTGAAAGGCAACCATACATGGATGTCTCTCTCCCTTTCTGCCTCTCTCCCTTCCCCTCTCTCTAAAAATAATAAATAAAATTTTCAAAAAAAAAAAAAAAAAAAAGACATTAAAAGGATATTCTCTAAAGGCATAAGCCCACAAGGACAAAGAGACTGGAAAAGAAGATAACACAACATTGTAGAAGCTGAAAGCATATGGATTGGTGGAAACTGACTTGGAAGCAGAATTAGCAAAACATTAAGTCCAAAGTAAGGGAAGCCCATCAATAAGCTGATTCATCCAGTAGGATCCCCCTAAAAGGCTCAGAAACTGGAGAATCCAGACACCTATGGATGTGGAGGTGTGGATTAAACAATGCAAATGTTTAATGGTCTAACCGAAAAAGATACAATTCTAGTAGAAGGCTTTAAAAAAAGCATGTGGGGATGAAATCTGAGGGTAAATCCTCATCTATGATAGTAAAAGAAGAGTGTATCTAAAATTACAAAGCAAGAAATGGCACTGCAAACCAGTCATTTATATAGGTCTGTCCCAAAAGTATCAGCTGCCCAACCTATTTTAATTATATTGACATTGGCTTGATACTTTTTGGACAGAGCTTGTATAGATCAGTAAATGGAGGAAGAAAAAGTAAAAGGAGGTCCAGGGTTTCAGGGAGTGGGAATCAGGGTGTGGAGGGGTAAGATAAAATCAAGTATTCCCTTTGGTTGGTTCTCCTGGACTGAATTGTATACACTCCTACCCCAATCTATATGTTGAAGTCCTAACCCCTAATACCTCAGACTTTATTCAGAGACAGGGCCTTTAAAGAAGTAATTATGTTAAATGAGGTCCTATGGATGACCCTAATCCAATCTGGTCAGCTTCTTTTTTTTTTAAGATTTTATTTATTATTTTTAGAGAGAGGGGAAGGGAGAGAGGCAGAGAGGGAGAGAAGCATCAATGTATGGTTGCCTCTCACCTACCTTCAGCTAGGGACCTGGCTGGAAACCTGGGTTGCAACCTGGTTATGTGCCCTGGCTGGGGAATTGAACCAGTGACTTTTGGGTTCTCAGGCCAGCGCCTATCCACTGAGACATCAGCCACGGCCAATCTGGTCATTTTTTATCAGAAAATATTTGGACACACAGAAGCAGCAGGGATATGTACAGAAAAAGACTATGAGAGGATACAAGGAGAGGGAGGCTATCTGCAACCAAGGAGAGAGGCCTCAAGAGAATCAAACCTACTGACACAGAGATCTTGGACTTTCAGCTTCCAGAACTGTAAGAAAAAATTTGTTTGTTTTAGTCACCCGGTCTGTGATATTTTTTATGGCAGCCTGAACAGACTAATATGTGGTAATGAATCATACACAAATTTGACTTTTTAAACACTGTATCTGTATTGTTTCTACACATTTAAGAAATTGTTAATAAAATAATCACATGAAGTACCTCTTTTAAGAAAGAAAATGAGATCAGATTAGATGAAGACTATGTCCAGGGTGCTGAATCTAAAGCCAGAAGCATCTCACTCTATGCCCAGAGACATTCCAATTTCTCCAGAAGTCCAAGGGGCATCACCAAGGCCAAGTGTTGGCATTGTCTTTGTCCTCTCGTGTAGGTGAGCTGGCATACTATGTCTTTCATCTACTTTTAGAAATAGAAGCTGGACACCACAGTCTCTCAAAAGCCAAATATGATGGTTAATTGCTGAAACATGTCCGGGTGTGTCTATTTCTGAAAGAGATTTGAATCAGTAGACTGAATAAAAAGACCACCCTCACTAATGTGGTTGGACATCATCCAGTCCATTCAGAGCCTGCATAGATTCAACAGTTGGAGAAAGGACAAATTTGCTGTCTTTGCTTAAACTGTGACAACCACCTTTAGCTGCCCTTAGATATCAGGGCTTCCTGGTTCTTGGGGCTTCAAACTCGGATTGGGACTTACACCATTGGCTCCCTGGCTCTAAAGCCCGCAGACTTGGGCTGGATTTGCAACACCAGCTTTACGGGTTTGCCAGCTTGCAGGTGGCCATCATGGGATTTCTTGGTTTCTTATAATTGTACCAGCCAATTTCTACAATAAATCTCTACTTCCTTCCTCCCTTCCTTCCTTCTTTCTTTCCTTCCTTCCTTCCATCCATTCATCTATCAAATTTGTTGTTTCTCTGGAGAGCCTTAATACACTCGGAAATCTTGTCTTTGCTCCTGTATTTTCTGCTCCAGGGATTCTGAAACATCATTGCTGGGCTCTTTTCTTGAGCATTGCTCTACCAGATCACCCTAAAGCCATCCATGGCTCCCTAGCATATTTCTCCTTAGGATTTCTCTCTTTGGATCTATTTTTATTTCTCTTTAGAAACCATTCTAGAGTTGTGAAAAGGAACATTAATTGGCAGGATCAGGGTTGGCGAGAGATCTAGGTTCCTCTAGCCATCTCAGATGTTGAGTTTGTTCTAAATCCATGCTGCTTTGGTGCATGATCTAAAGCATAAAATGTATTTGACCTGGCAACTATGCACATATACACAAGCATGTACAAATGCACACACATATATGAAATAATTTCAGAAAACTAAATTTACTCTTATGTGTGGTATGCAGCAATTTTTAAAAAGTTTTACTTTAGTTCTTTTCATTTTCAGTGCTCATTGAAACCATCTTTTAACTTTACAACCCACCAATGGATCACAGGCTGCAGCTTGAAAAACACTGTGTAAACTTTGCAGTGAAATGAACATTTATTCATTTGTTCTCCTAACACTGTGAAGAATGTAGAGCAGGTTCTAATAGCCTAATTCCCATAATAAAAAAATTAAAAAAAAATTTATTTACTTTCTTTTTAGAGACAGGGGAAAGGAGGGAGAAAGGGAAGCACCAATGTGTGGTTGCCTCTTGCACACCCCTAACTGGGGACCTGGCCTACAACCCAGGCATGTGCTCTGGCTGGGAATCGAACTGGCAACCCTTTGGTTCATAGCCCAGCACTCAATCCACTGAGCCACACCAGCCAGGGCTTAAAATGTTTTTAAAAGTAGGATTCAGAGATAAATTAACATGCCAAAAAAGATCACTCAGCTAATTTGGGGCCAAAGCCCCAGTTTTTCTACTGTGCCAGGCACTTTCAGCCCTTACTTCTAGCCTAGACTCACCAGCAAGTTGTTAGAAAAGATAGTAGGTGTGTTGGAAATCTTTCAGGGGAAAGTAGTAGAAGGCGCAATCACTCTGACTTAAATTATAAGAAGTAGTCATTATCTCACAGAATTAGTTTAGAAGTAGAATTGATTACTTCACAACTCAAAAAACACCTTCAAAGACTCAGGCTTTACCATCTGTTGTGCCACCCTCAGTATTTATGTCTTAGATGGTTTCTTTCAGGTTCTCAAGAAAATAGTGCAACTATGACAGCCTCAGGAGCAATGTCTAAAGCCCAGAAGAAACACACCTCTTCCATTTCTCCCTTAGTTAATAGCGAGGGATAGTTTCTTAGAAGTCTCCGGTGCCTCCTGGTTCAGAATGGCAACTTTGCAAGCCTGTCCTAACCTATTCGCCTGCAAGGGGTGAGGAATTGCCATAAGGCTCAGAATCAGTCTGTGGGACTGAGGGGAGGCCAAATTCCCTTCACAAAGCCTAAACCAATTGCAACTTTAATTTACCAGAAACCAAGTGAGGGTGGAGGGGTGACAATACTTTAGGAGGCAACCAAGAGTGTCTTTTATGGTGGGTATGGATAAAATTTCCCAGAAGGTGAAGACTGCCATAGCACCTCTTATTCTTCTCCTATCCTTTGTTTCTAGCTAGAATGCCTGACTCCTTCAACTCCACTTCAGTTCCATATCTCCTCCATCTGCCTTTGACCTCCAACTGTCTCACTTCCTGAATATCTGATCTCTACTCCAATCTATGCCAATTCATATCCTCCCATTCTTTGCCATCAACCTCTTCATTCATTCATTCAGGCAATTACCCAGTTGTCATTCTTGTCCTGCTTAAGAACATTGGCTAAGTGGCAGACACTGAACTAAGCTGAGGGAAAAACAGATAAATAAGAAACAGTCTCACCTACAAAGGTCATATTTTAAACACAATGCACATGTACCCCTATATTCAAATTTGGCATCTGCTATTCAGAATGTAAAGAATGGCATGTAGTTCAGGGTCTCTAGGAAAAGAGCCAGAAGTAGGCATCAAAGTGCTGGGTGGTTTTTTGGGAGGTGCAAACCTTTGGGTAGTAGGATGAGAAGAAAAAGGATTAAGGCAAGAATTAGCGAGTGAAAGGGGAAAAGAAAAGGAAGGGAAGTAGGAAGGGGTGGAAGCAGTGTGTTGAGATATTTCCACACAGGCTGCTGCCTCACAAGGAGCAGCCAAGAGCCCGTGCAGGTGGCTTGGTAGGGGCTGTCACTGGGTAGCAACTCAGGGGTTGCCCTGATGGGCTTCAAAGAACAGTTCAGAGAGGGAGAGAGAGAAGGAACAGAAACTAATCAGCCTAACTCCCACCCACCTCTGGATTCCCAAAGGTTAAATTTAATCCCATAGGTAAAAATTAATCTCCTGAACTTCTGAGTTATGTCATTTGGCCCCTTTGGTGGCCCCCTGCATGGGCAGATTCCAGCTCTGTGTGTTGTGTGTTCTCCAGATCACCAAAGCAGAGGGACACCAGCCTGTGTGGCTGAACAGACAGTGAGCCACAGGCAGTTGAAGACTGTTAGGGTGCTCAGCCTCTGTTAATTGCACTAATTAATGGTCTTTCAGGGAAAAAATAGGTATGATGTTCGGTGAGTCTTGCCTCTCCTTCAAATGACATTTTAATCTTTACACCCTCTAGCTCATGCGAAGTTATAATGTGTGATATTGTGATTTATAACAAGAAATATATAATTGGTCTTTCTCCCAGTTTCAGATACAGAGCTTCTAAAACCCTTGAAATGCCCCAAGTGAGGACATCTGTAAAGGTGTCTTGTTATGGTAAATAGGCAACTGGAAAACACCAAAGGATGGGGGCTATTTGCCAGGGAAACCAGCTGCGTCATTAGAGGGATGGAATTTTCAGTCCCCACCCTCTTGACCTTTAACAAGACAACCTACACTTAACAATGACCATTTTAGGGGATGTTCCAATTAGACACACACTTGAAAGCAAAAGGCTCTCCAACAACAAAAAATAGGATACCTATTTTTAACTGGAATGCAGAAGCCTCCAAAAGGTTTCGAAATTCTAAAATAACTTCTAAAATGCAGAAGGCTCATGAATTATTAACGACACAAGAGGTGCCCAAAACAAGACTGTAAGGTTGACTTGACTTCTACTACTCCTCTCAGTCTTTGACTGAGTACTCTGCTAATCCTTCATCTGATTTGCCTTTCCTCTCTGAACAGACTACAAGACAGCAGTAAACACCACTAAATTATCTAGCAACCACAACAGCTTCAAAGAAACTGAAACACCTGGGAGTCTTGTTTGTACTCTATGTCCATCGTTAAAACACTGGCCCAGAAGTCTGTGCCGTTTGCACCCCACCAGGACACTGGAAAAAAGACTGTGTTCCAATGTTTTGTTTAATCCTTTCCCACCAGCTCAAACTCCCCCATATCTACCCTTGAAGTGTTGTTGGGACTCCCAGGGATTCTCCAGGAAACTAGCAACTAAGCCCATAAACAGCCAACGGGGAATTAAAATGAAAATGAATGGAAAACCTTGTGATATTCAGGGCTATGCTCTCTACTATGAATCCTACTCATTTTGGGCCTGGTATGGGATCCGAGGAAAACTGTCAGAAGCTGAGAAAGGGTGAGAATTCTTACCGAAATCAGCTCCCCTGGGCCCCTGCAGTGTCTGACCAAGAGATGCAGGTCAAATTTCAAGTGGTCCTGGACTCACTGGCTGTCCATTCTTTCTCTCCCAGGCGCAGCAGTTGCTTTTTGGCATAACATGTTGCCATCAACAGAAATACATCTTCCATTTTTTGTCTTCCACTCACAAATTTAGCACCTCTTCCATCTTCACTGAGTGCTTACCATGCACTGTGGTCATAACTTTGGCAGGTTGAGGTGCGACAGCACAACTAGCACGGATTTCTTTTTCCTCCATCACAATTTCACCGAGAGCAGATTCAGTAGATCTTAGCAAACTCAGCATACGTTTCAAAACATTTCCTCATTAAGGTAAGAACTTTCACCTTTTCACTGAAAGGAAGCCCTTTACAGTTTCTCTTCAGCTCACCTGAATTGTCAGCATTCTTATTGGCTACTTCGGGGTTAAGTCAAATACGGGTTCCTTGAACACAAGCACTGCAGGCACCTCGACAGCCAATCTGATAGCCTAGATGGCTGGTAAAGTGGCTAACAGGTGGGGCGGGTATAAAGCATAAAGATGTGATTCATAGCCTGGTGGCAGGATGGAGCAAGGCTGGCAAGAGTTCCTCTAGCTACTCCAAATGGCACACAGCTGAAAACTCATGCATTATTTCTGGAATTTTCCATTTAATATTTTCAGACTGCGGTTGACTGCAGAAAACTGAAACTTCAGAAGGCTACATTGTGAATAAGGAGGGAATACGATATCCTTATTCTAGCAGTTAGGATTTGGTGGCTTTACTTAACAAATATAAGCAGGTGTGTCAGGCAGTTTCAGGTGGGAAGGCTATACCAGTGAACAGACTTGGCTCTCACCGAGCCTTGATCTGGTGGAAGAGACAGACCATGACTAAACAGATGGAGATGCTAGTTTGTGATGAGCATTATATAGAAAATAAAGCGGGGGAGGAGTAATGAGTGATGGAGCAGGAGGGCTTTCCTTCCATTTCTTACTTCCTTTGTACTTCAGGACTTTGGCAAGTGAAGTTGCCCTGTCAGGGTCCCCTTCCTCTTCCTTTTACCTCTCCTGTTGGCTTTATTTCCTCTCACTATCCTTCAAGCTCAGCCCGAAATTGCTTCCTGAAGGAAGCTTTCTCTAGCCCTCCAGAAGAGACGATGTTCAGCTTCCCAGTGAGTGATAGCACCACAGGTTCTCTTGAGCACATTTCCAATGGTCTGTGTCTGAGGTTATTCAATGCCTTTGCCCCTCCGGGCTGGGAGTCAGGAAAGCAGAAGCTGTGCATCTTCTTCGCTGCTGAGTCTTCAGAACCTTGTAGTTTTCTGAGTATCTATCTACCCAACAAACAGATGCTGGATATCTGATGAACTTTCAGGGTATCAGAATATTCAATTAAACAGAATATTTTCCCCTTTTCAAGCCTCTTCACAAAACACTATGCTTAACCATGTAGGCCATTTAAATAGTTTCGGCAAGTGTTTCCTAAAGAAAGATTGATCTACACAATTTTGTTTCATTTGATTGTGAATGTATTAGCTTATGTTACTTATCTTTTCATTTCATCAATGATCTTTATTGCTCTTGGAAGCCCGTGCTGGCTAAACTACAGTTTTAGATAAATAATCTTTTATTTGTAAAAGATGGACTCATAAATAGGCAGAATCAACCCATGCTTTTATTTTCATTGCATATAAAAATTTCATATGAAGGTATTGATGTACAGTACTATCCCCATGGGCTGTAAGAGAGGCTAAGAAACCACTAAAAGAATCGTCATTTGTAATGCTCACACACAAGTTACCACTCTGAGAACATTATTTAAGGAAATAAAATTAAAAACAACTAAAATCAGTAAGGAAGGATGTGTTTTTGTCATTATAGTGTCCCCTTTGCACTGTGTAAAACAAAAGTCATCAAATTCCTTTGGGCCAGGGCTGCTAAAATCTACAGTTTGTGTCAAAAAATAAAACAAAATAATAGAAGGCTCATTTTTCCTAAGAAAACATCTCCTTTCACCAAGTCATGTTTTCTAAAGGCTGGGCAGCAGTGGAAGAAAGTTTCCACATCATTCCCGCTGTGAATTTTTCATAGCTTTTTGGAGCAGGCCATTGTGAAAGGTTATATTTTAACATTCTAAAGCAATAGAAGTTTTGCAGAAACACATTCTAGAGAATAGTAAATCTTTATGCTGTGTCAATTGGTATCATCATATAAAAACAGATATTGTACGGACTTACATATAAAAAATTTGGTTGATCTTAGTTGACGAACAACTCCAGGGTTAAAAAAATGATTTTTTCGTATTATATCTTCTCTTGACATGACAGGAAGCGGATGAATAAAGGCTTAACCAGCACATGAGAATTTTGGCTCTAGTTTCAAATCAAGTTCATTCGCCTGTGTGCTCTAGGTGCCAAAAACACTTTTTCTAATCACTGGATGAGAATTATTTTTCCTAGTAGTGTTTGAAAACAGAAAACAAAATGTAACTAACTCAAGATCAACAGATGGGGAAAACAACCATTCTGGATCCAAAGCTGCTTCTTGGAAAGGGGTCCTTAAGCTTGAATCTCAAAAGGGTCTCAGAATCTTCTGGAAGGTGTCTGCAGTTTTATACCATCCAGCTATTGCCAGAAAACCAATTGATCCAAAGCTTGGATGTAAAATGCCCAGCCCTAGCCCCACCATAACCTTACTTTCAAATGCAGCAAAACAGAAGAAAATATTGGTTAAAGTTAAGGCACAGCCCTGGGACCAAAGACCTGCAGCTATGTGTTTTAAATTTATATATATGTATTTTATAGTTTTTCTTGAATTTTCCATAAACAAGCTCTAAGGTGACAAGACTATATTACAGGAGAAAAGAAAATGTACAAGGAGTATGTATACACACCATTCATTCTCTCACCAAGAGTTTCCAAATATATCAACACCATCCCATCATGGGATGATGTTTTAATAAGAACTGATAATTTACAATTAACATTACAGTATGTACATTACAATAAATACATGGTTGTAAACAGACAAACAAGACTGTATACAGGTAAGGTCATTTGGTGAGAAAAAAAATGCATGGCACAAAAAAAAAAAATAAATAATGCATCCAAAAATCATCATAAAGCTTTCTGTGAAATCCATTTCATTCAAGTTTTTTCCTTATCTGCAATTTGTTCTATCTACATTATTTTGTTGTGATTTTTAAGTGACGTAAAAGAAAATAAAATTAAAACAGCATTATCATGTCTAGTAACTTGCAAGCTGACATGTATGAAATGTATTGGTTTTATGCAAACTTGACATTTTTCCCCATACAGTACCCAGGTATTGCATTTTCTTATGGCATTTTAGGAAATGTAAAGCCACTTGGGAAGGGATGTCATTTGTAAAGCAAAGTATTACTCTGAAGCACACTTGGGCGAGAGAGGAGGAGCGGGAAAGGAGAAAGAAGGGAGAGGATAAGCGGATCGTACAGTGCGTTCGTCCCTGTCTCTTGGATATGATGCATTTTCTACAATTTGATTGTCTACCAGTGGGGTATCTTCACCACATGTGGCCATTAAAAACCAACAAACTGAAAAAAAAAGAAAGCCTCTCTTTTTTAGTGCAGTTATAAACCCTTTCAGGTCTGGATTTGTTTGTGACATATTGCTGTTAAATTTTTTTTTTTTTTTCATTATTAAGATTCTAGGCACCCTGTGGGGGAAAAACCAAGTATTAGGGAGAGGAGTGAATGAGAATATTTTGGAAAAAAGAATAAACCACAGATTCTTTGCCTTTTCTTCTAGACTGCCACCAGGGATAATTAAAACAGAAACAAGTTTCCAAGTGTTCTTGTGAAACCACATGGGCAAACATAGGACATTATTTGAAAGATTACTGTCTGATCTTTACAGGGGAAGGAGGGTGGAAATCTGATCGTTAGTCAGTTGATTCCTATTCTGCTCTGTATAACAGATCAGAGGCACATAGTTTCCCATCAGTGGTCTTGGGGTTGGGGGGATTAAAATGGGAGCTCTCTCCAGCTGGGGTCATTTTTCGGGCTGATGACTTAGTTACGAGTCCCTGGAAGGCTCTCTGCAACATCTCAAATGAAAATGTTTTTCAAGGTTACACTTTTTCTTCACTGTTTTATTTCTTTTCTATTCAGTCAGATACCCACCTTAGTTCTATGTCAATTCTTGGATATCAATATGAAAATGATTTTTTGGGTTCCAAACTTTTCACAGAGAAGGCAAACACTTTATTAAGAGCTGAAATGGGAAGAAAGTCCATGTTAAATAAATGTCCCAAGATCCCAACTAAAGGTAAATGGTGGGAATTAATCTCTAAAATTGTAATAGAATTCTTGGTGCAAAATTTAGCCAGGAGGGATCTCTAATTTTCAAAAAAAAATTTCTGCAGAATCTTTTTCCCCAACCCAGCATTTTAGGATGGTGCTATACCAACCTTCTCCCCCAGCATGATTAAAGAAGTTTTCTTCTACAAAATGTACTGAGGAACCAATGATAACTTACAAAGCAATTTCCATGTGTTACAGCTTGTCCATTAAAGGAAGGGTAGTTGCTACACTTAAAATCACTTTTCAAGAATATTCCTAGTTCTTAATCCCATGGTAAAAATCAGAGAAACAAATAAACATTAGTTGTACTGGTGTCTGTGAATATATTCTGCTACTATTGTTAAAACTGCCTAATTAGCTGGTACCTTTTCTCTGTAAGTCAAGAGTAAAAGCTAGTCATTACACATGACCTCACAGCAGACACGAATGCTAATTCTAACCTGTTTTCTTCATCAATCAAAATGGCAATGATACAGTCGTTAAGACCCTGTCTAGTGAAGGTGGACAGAGGTTCAAACACACGCTAAATAATGAAGCAGCACAAGGAGCAAAAGGTTTTCTTACTATAACTGGCTGAGGAAACAATAAACATGAGCAGCACATATGCAGGTTATTACAGAGACATGCACTTGTGAAATGAGGGCCTACTGACATCGCACAATGTTATCAGGGGACACTAAGCAGGAAAATATCTAAAAAAGACTGACCATTTTAGCTATTGGGTATTTATATATCTCTCATTTGCTTCAGACAACACCAGCTGATGACTGAATGTCCATGAGGCTGAAGACACATTAGAAAGAACGCACACTGGAGTATCACTGGACAAACACTCACTTTGCACGCTGTAGAGGAAAATGTCAGTGAAGAGCAGCTCTGCCTATCTGAAGAGTGAAACGAAAGGCAAAGGAATCGAAGACCTACAAAAAGAGTTTCTTGCAACATAAAATCAGTTTTTGTTTTTAAAATATGGAAGTCATTGGTATATAAAACAACGAATCACTACAAATCAGTTGATTGCTATGAACTAGAAGGTGCAAGAAAAATTCGTAAATTAGATTTATCCAGTGTAGCACAGATTTGTACTGAAAACTTGCAAGTTACTCCTTAGAAAAAAATAACCAGTGGCAAATGAAGTTCTGAACGTAGTTTTTTAAATATAATACCTCAATACATTTAATAATAAAAGTAAGCTCTACAAAAAATCGGTTTTACATATCATACAAAATGTAGAGGTCAGTGCAGCTCACTGAACCACACTATTCAGTCATGTATCAGGAAGACTTGAAATTAGAAAAGTATGCAATTTCGGTGGCTCATCTTCCTCCTGGTAACAGATTCATACTGTGTCTTGTTCTTGACCCATTTGTTGCTTCTTCATTCATTACTTCACTCTGTCTGTGTAAGGCCTTCTTGCTGCTGAAAATATTGCAAACGAAGAGAAAGAAAAGAAATCCCCAGTCACGTCAGCTTCTGGGCTGCCTGATGAGCCACACTGTTCTTGGAAACATTTTGGAGTTGATTTTCTCTGCTTTGTCAGCACTGCCAAGCTGAAATCGTGTTAAAACGCTGTTCGTGAAGATGTCCCCCTTGCTCTGATGACATGGAGGTGAAAAAACTGGTTACAATATTCCTGAGCGCCAGACTGAGTAGTCAAGGTCAGTTTTGTTCAACAAACGTTCCTGGCAGATGACAGTGAGGTGTGACCATGGTTGTGGCATGTGACATGCACTTTGGAAACAATTTTTCTACTAAAAAAAAAAAAAAAGGCGTGAAAGTCGTTTGCACTGTTACGTGTCAGGAGAACAATCATCGACCACACAGGCTTCGGGCTGGCTTTCCTCCTCATCCCCTACTGCTTCCTCTTCAACCTGCTCATCGAGGGGGATTTCGGTAGACTCCGAGTCTTGAGTACAGAGAGTCTTGGAGTCACTGCAGCTAGTGTCTTCCTCCACTTGACTTCCACTGTCCTTTTCAGTGTCTGACTCGCCGTCCTCCTCCAAAGTGAGTTCAAACTGGAACTTCTCGGTCTGACCCTGCCGGCCCTCCTCCTGGTCATCAGGGGCCGGGGAGGGGCTCTGCGGAATTGTGCTCTGGTACCATTCACGATTGTCCTCCAAAGTGTCCAAAATGTCCTGGGCATCAGGATGTACAAGGTCTGCCCACGTCTCCCAGAGAGGATGAACAATATAGTCTATGAAGCCCACCTAGTTAAAAAGAAATCCAGTTTGAGAACAGAACTTAAGACTAAGAAATATGCCATATGAGTTCATATAAATGAACTTACTTATAAATCCAGACAACAAATGGTTTCTACATCATGAATACACTCTGCGAATATAATCACTAATGTAATGCTACAAGAACATATAATTAAAGGACTAGGAATATAAATCATAATCATGGATGAGCCTTCTGGCTTATAAATACTAATGTAAAATTGAGCTTGCAAAAATCAAGTACTACAGTGGTACCCTGGTGCTTGTTAGTTTGTTCTGGAACTTGGTGACAAGTGCCAAAACCTCCAAGTACCAAACACTGAAGCATTTTCTCTTGTGGGGCAGCAACGGGGTGACTCATAGAAGTTCTAGCAAGTGCAATGAGTCCTGAGCAAGGCTGGGTGCTGAAACTTTTTTTTTCCCTCATCAAAATGAGGTGGGTACAGGGTTTGAGGAGTTCTGAAGCCAATGAGCACCGAGGTATGACTGCAGTTATGAAAATCACTCAACCACTGGGTGATGCAGCTACATGGGGATCAAATGTTGAAGCCACAGCTTTGTTCTCTCTGGAAGCTTTACGCGTCATGCCTCACCTGTGACTTCTCCACGGATGCGTTGTGCTTATCGCACATGGGGCTGATCTCCATGCCCCGCTCCCTCTCCCGGTCTCCCTGGCGGAAGAACTCCTCCATGATGCGGTCCGTCCACTGGCGGTACAGCTGGAGGGGCTTCGTGGGGTTGCTCAGGTCCGCACAATGCACCATGTTCTGGAGGACCTAAAAGAGACACGTGCTTTCTCTAGTCAGTGCCTGCTCCTTTGTTATTCTTTTTAAAAATAGAAATTCACATTAAATGACTGTGACAATTAAAAATACAGATAAGTGCAAGATTCATTCCAAACAGTTCAACCATGATGTGTCTGTATGGTTCACACTTATATAAATAGTCCCAAATTATGCCACCTCCACTGCATCCAAGTATCAAGAGAAACTTTATGTGCGTGGTTGATTAGATTCAGAGCTCTTCAGTGGCTGGTTTTATGGGATGTTAGGGTTTTTTTTTTTTTTTAATGCACATGCGGACGAAAAGAACAATAGTATTTTATCTGGTTAATTCTAAAGATAGAGAATGTGGATAAAATTTCTGCTTATAACTATTAAAATCTAAGTTGTGAGAAAGGAGATAATAAATCTTATCAAAGCTAGACACATAGATAGCATGAAAATTCAAGTAATGCTTTACCTGAATCCTATCAGAGTAATTATCAAGCAGCAGCACTCCAGAACTTGTCACTTTCTTAGTTTCAACCATAGTTTTCAAATCAGCCAGTAGATTCATGTGTTTTGACATGTCTGTTGCAAGTACCTTAAAGACAAAGAGTATTTCATTAAGTAAAAATGTCCAGAAACAAAAAGTATGCAGAATGCAAGAAGAAATGAAAAATCACTAAGTCATCAAATAGCAGTGTCACATTCTTTATCACATTCTGGGGCACAACTGTTTGTTGTCAAGTTTTCTAGACACTCAGATATGCGTGTGCAATATATAGAAACACTAGGCACTTTTGTGGTACGAAAAAAGAAATGGTATCTCCATAATTAAGACACCATCACATACTTTTCCCTAGTTCTTAGACTAGAAAGTAGTTGCTGGATGATGAGGAACTGATTTAAGACTGCTCACATAGTACTTCAGAAACCCAACATGCTGGGCAATTTTCTGCTTAACCAGGACAGATAATTCTTTTCTTCGTATATTCAAAGCTTAACAGAGTACATTTTTTGATAACCAAAGATTTTCCTGTGTCTTGCAATCACTGAATAATAGGCACAGAGAAAATATTAAGAACATGGATGTTTTCTAAACAGCATTGTCTCTGATGGAGACCCACCTACTTTTTGAATTAAAAAATTCAAGCTATGGTCAGTATCCTCTGCTCTTGTTAGTTATCTGCTCTGCCTGTCATCAGACCAGAGGAGTTCAGAACATAAAACTAGAATGATAAAGATAAGCTCATTACTCTTAACTTTAAACTGCTGGAAGTAAAGAAAAAGATTACAGAACATCATTGCCAACAGCAGGGGCAGCTTCTCCAACATAAAGGGAAATAACAGGTTTAAAAACATACAGTTTCTTTCATTTAATACTCATTTCTCATTTATTTTAAAGCAATCTGCATACCAGTTCTCTTTTTTGCTTTTATCAGCTACTTACAATGTCAATGACCATTTTTCTTAATGATTGTCTTTGCTTTTTGGTCAAATTCTGGAAAATGTCACAGTTTTCTTCTTGAAGCAACTTAAAGCCCACAGCCAAATGATGGTTCTCCAAGACAGAAGAATCATTGTACATCAAGGCAAGTTCAGAATCTTACAAGAAAGACAAGAGATAATATTAGCAAAGCCACCTATTCTAAGCTCATCTTATTTTTCATCTTCTGAAACACTTTGGGCTTAGGATGCAATTTCCCCTAAACACATCTGCTGGCCTTACCACTGCATGGTGACAGGGAGGGGAGAACATACTAGTTACTGTAACAGTGGAACGAGCCTGGAATCTTGCAAGTGAATTCTAACATGACTGACATGGGCAAGTCATTCACCCTGTGGGCCTCAGCTCTCCTTTCCAAAGTGAAAGAAGAATTGGGCAGATGAATTTTAACCTCCCTTCCAGATCTACCACAGGTTGCTCTATAAGATCAGCAGAATATGACATTATTCGTAACATTTGCGATACGTCCGATGCACGAGGTGTTGTATTCTTGATAAGTGTGCATCACCTCCCCAACATTTTACATAATGTAAGGATCGTGTGACTTAGGGGCTCTACTCAGAGAGTGTACAAGAACAGTTTGGAATACACACATAAAAATATTAGATTTGTTTATGCTGCTCCTACTTATTTTTATACACAGCACAGCTTGAGAGAAAGGCTTTATTCATTTTTCTGTTTGCTTTTCCAAGCACTGCGGTGGTCACTATATAGATGCCCAGTGTCCTTTCTACCTTCACCCAGAGATGGATGTAGGTGGCCTGTGTAACTGCACAGAGAGGATTCTGCTGGTCTCTCTCACACCTGCCCCGGTCCTGTGTATTTTAGGCAGTGAGAGATCCTGCCTTCTAGGTCCTTACTAGTTCCTGTAAACAGCAGACCCAGATCTATTAAAAGTCATTAAAACAATTGACTGGCACTTTAATCTGAGTCCACTTAAGTCCTTGTAAAGACTAAAAGTGCATGTGTTTGATTTTTTTACTGCCTAATGTATAGAAAATATATCTGGAAACATATATTCCTTTCTAAGAAAAAAATATCCAATACTACTCAATGAGTATTTTAAAGGAGCTATGGAGGAGAAGAGGTTTAAGACATATTTCTACTGTGAAACCTATGATTTCATCAGTATTACAGAAATAGAAATTCACACGTTGAAATTTTTGCTCCCAGCTACAGAAACAGAGGTGTCTACAGTGGCAGTGTATATGTGTGGTATTATTATCTTTCTTTCTTTTTGTTTGTTCAGATAAAGCAATAGTATTCCTTTTTTAAAAAGTCAGTATCTGGTCAATTTGACTTTTAAATAGTCTATAAAAGTATCTATGAATATTTACCTATAGATAGTTAAACATATAGAAATAAAAAATTTAAACTATAAAGGATCTTAGCACATGGTATTATTGTTTCCATAATAGAATCTTGTTAAATAACATATATGGAAAGCAAAGCAAAATGTTTTCTGATTGGAGAAATAATTCTAAATTAATCTATTACAGTTCTTTTAAGGGAGCAAAGTGTATGTAGATAAGGGACATTAACAGAAGAACTGACTCAGGCTTACAAAACCCTTGATTAATCTATACGTGAAAATGAAGACATTTAGGCTACAGAGTCTGCAGAAGAAAAGCTGAGGAGCCGTTACTTTAGGGAAGAGGCTGATCTGTGGTATGAACGGGTATGAATGTTGAAACAAAGAATGTGAATTCTAGTCAAGGTAAAGGTGGCCCTTCACAGCCAGCCCTGCCCAGGAGCCCTAGCCACGCCTGCCTGGGAAAGCAGTTAGCTCCTGACATTTAACGAGTCCAGACTGCCCAGAAAGAACATGAAATGATTCCTTATTAGACAGGTGGGCTGCTACTAACTCTCCAATCTTCAGTGCTGTTACAAAAAGGGGATGGTGACTCATGATTTTTAAATGAATGCATGTTAGCATTTAAACAACTCAGGAAGACACTCAACTTTCTACTCTCCTTTGGGACTGAAGATGTGTGGTCACATCTAATGGGGAGGTAAGATTCTGTAGTTTTTAAGTAGATTTTTCCCCGAAGGTGGCAATCCAGTAGGAATATTCAGAAAGTTGCCTTCATACTTTGCTATAAGGTAAAGTAGTACAGAGAGGCTAGTTTATACATTTTTGTTGAAACCTTCCCATTTTCCACTATCCAGAACAAGCCACCTCTCCCATGTAGCATTTCATGATTACCACAGGGAAAACTGCTCACTTTCTCCTGCGATTTCCTATGTAGTTTGTAACAGTCATTTAGCATTTACTACATTTTGCCTTATTTGTCATTTTATCTGTACAAATCTTAATCGTCCCTCCCAATTTGACTGAAACTAAAAACCCTGTAGAAAATCAGAAGTTATTAATATAATGTGCTTGGTTATCTGGTTTCTCCTGGGCACTTCTGAACAAAACATTCTTCCTTGGAATGGGGAAGGGAAGTAGTGGTTTAAACTTAATATTCAGTGGCCAAGGACAAAGGATTAAACTGCCTGGCTCCCTCCCTCAGTCCAATCAATCAATCCTTGTGCCCTTGACCTGCATTATTTTTCTCCGCCCTAGTTAGTGCCATCTGATGTTATACATTCACATGTTACAGTCTGTCTTTTCTAGAAGGCAACTCTTCAGAGCCAGGGCTTTGCCTTGTTCACCCATGTATTCCTAGTGCCTGGAAAGGTGTCTGGTGCAGAGCACACCCTCAATATTTTTTTTATTGAATAAGACAATGATCTATGCAATTATTTCCATATAATCACACTTGACAAAGATGAATTTATCCTTACTTGAAAAGATTAGATTTATACAGGAAAGTAACATTCTACATATAATATACAAATACAGGCATGGAAAGCTTGTTTTGAAATGAGACTGGAGGAATAAAAATGTGTGTGTACTGATAGCTAGATCTGGCTCCATCTTAATGTAATGAAATGCCTCTGCTATTGGAATCCAAAGCCATATGCTTTGTACACATGAGTCATGAGAGTATATCTTTCTCCACAAAACTTAGGAATCTCTGTTAGAAACAAAAATTACTCATTTTTCATGTAAAATTTAATGCCACATGGAATCTTTACTTTTAAAACTGCTTTAGTGTTTCAGAAAATAATGCTCTGCAGTTAAAAGCTTTTTATTTTTTATTTAAAATTTTTTTTTAGATTTTATTTTATTATTTTTAGAGAGAGGGGAAGGGGGAAAGGCAGAGAGGGAGAGAGACATCAATGTATGGTTGCCTTTTTCACCTGCCTTCAGCTACAGACATGGCTGGAGACTTGGCTTCCAACCTCATTAATATGCCCTGGCTGGGGAATCGAACCAGCAATCTTTGGGTTCGCAGGCCGGCACCTTATCCACTGTGCCACCAGCCAGGGCTTAAAAGCTTTTTAAATAAATACCCTTGATCATGTTATATTCAAGGCTTTATGAAGTTATTTACATTTCATGGATTTATTTACATGCATTGTCCTTGCAAAAGATAGTTCTACAGCTTCCCACTTGGAATTGCAACCATATATAACTTCCATATCCCCAAATCATTTATGAAAGTTTAACCAACTCTGCCAGGTAGAAATGACCTACTGTTAAAACTTCCAGCATGCTCACAACCAGTGTACCTATTATCGGTGTCATATCGTTTGGCACCTACGGTGAACACAAGTGAAACAATGAATGGAGACCATCATCACAACTAAGAAGCAGAGGTGTGCACCTAGACACAGGATCAGCCAGGTGAGCTCCAGTACCTCTCTACCAAGCAAGCCATGCAACCTCCCAGAGCCTTTGTAGCCTCCTTAACATAGGACAGGGGCCCTCCAAACTGAGGGTTTCTACGTCTGATGATTGGAAGTCTTTGGGATTCTTCATTTAAGGAAACGTAGATCAAGCTGTTGGCCTTGGACAAGTTGTCCGACCAGCCCTAAAGTGCTCACAGTATGCTGGTTGGAGCCGCTGATGCTCAATTCATCCACAAAAGAGAAAACCTACACTTAACGTCTAGGAAAAAAAAGCTTACTGCAAAGCAAAATTCATCACGTAATTTTGATAGTACATTTCATAAAGCTATTTATTTTAAGTTTACAAGTTATTAGAGGGACTCCTTTATAGCATCCTGTGACGTTAAAACTTATTTGTGCTACTGGCTACTCAGCCTCCTGTGTCTTGAACTAAAATGCTTACTGGCATGGCTCCAGGCCATGAGCTAACTGAGGCAGTAATTTTCATAATGCCTGGGGGCTCGGATCAGCCCTGCGATCCTTCCATGGACCAGACGCTGCTGCTGATTCATTCTCTTGGGGGAAACTCAGCCTCATCACCCCCCCGGAAGGAAAGGGCAGTCCACAGCTGCTCTGGGGACCACTCACCTGCCTGGGTAGCTGACGTCCCATAGGAAGGTGACCACAGTGACATCACTGAGTAACAAAATACTTACAGAAACAGGACTGGTTATCCTTTCACCTCAAGCAGGTCATCAGCAAAATGACCATACATAGACAACCCTGGCCATTGTCCGTGTATTTGTAATGCTCCCCTAAATTTGCACATTATTTATCTCCATGGGTCTTGAAACCACCAGATCCCTGTGCGAACTGAGGACCTGCTAGCTTCAGTCTCTGACTCTGCATACCCTGAGCCCTCTGGTACCAGCTTCAGCCTTTCTGCCCTTAGAGAGTCCATGTAAAAAATAAAAATGGTCTTTATTAAAAAAAATCAAGAGTATGTGGGAACAGTGACTTCATTATCAGTTGTTTAATTTTTTTTCTCTAAACTATTCTTAATTCTAATATTATAATAAGGGAACCTATAACATTGTACATAACAGGATGCAAGAAACAACACACATCAGTCTTAAGTGTGGGTGTTATTAAATTAAAAAATGGACACGTTTCTTAAAGGCAAAGAATTAAACCAAAAGTTTTTTTTGAATTTGTTAAAAATCTGTACAATGAGGAACATATCAAGACATGCATAACAATGAAAATACTGAATCAGGCCAGGTTAAGGAAAAGTACAGTGTACACTGTGCTCTATGACCTCTGTGCTCTTAGAAAAAGTCAGTCCTAACCCCAATGCAATGTAAGCTCATGCGGCTGCATCTAATATGCATTTCTCATTTACGTGTTTTTATTTGGTTAACCCTTGGGTGGTTCCTGAAGGCAGTCTGTTATAGCTTCTTATAAGGTAGCTGAAGTATGAAATGCTATCCTGTCTAATCTTGGATAAATAAGTTCATAAACCAAACTTCTAAATTGTCGTTGGCTAGCCACACATTTTAGGAAACCCAGGACTTTTCTGATCTTCCTATATGTAAGTTGTCACTGAAGAGCACTGTTATATAGTAGTAGTCCAGATGCTATTAAAAGATACAAAAATAGATCTAAATATTCTAAATATTCAAATAGCATATACCTCATGGGATACAATAATAATTTTCAGAATTAAATTGCATTAACACACTCTCATTAAAATGCATATTTACATATCGCGGAAGAACTTTATTGCTCTGGAAACACCCCCACATATATAAAGACCTGTACTGTAAAGTACACAAAGAAAGAGTATCTTCTGCAAAAATAAAAAAAAATTAACTCCACTTACTTGTATTGATCAGAAACTGATTTGACACACCAGGATGATCTACATCATGTATTGCACTGGCAAAAATTGCTGCAAGAATCTCCAAATCTGTAAACACAGCCTGGAAAATCAGATAACAGACATAACATCACTATTCTATAATAACAGATTAAGATTTAAACAAATGGGGAATTACTCCCTAGAATTTGATGGAAAACAAAATAGTTTCAAAGTATATTAGAGTCCTTTCAAACCCATGAACTTTTTAAGTATAATCTTTGAAGAATATATTTTACCTAATATTATACCTAATATTATTAGGTAACTTACGATCAAAACTTTCCCATTGGTTATATATTTTTATTCTTTAAAAAGATTTTATTTATTATTTTTAGAGAGAGGGGAAGGGAGAGAGGCAAACAGTGAGAGAGACATCAATGTATGGTTTCCTTTCACCTGCCTCCAGCTACGGACCTGGCTGGAGACTTGGCTTGCAACCTGGTTATGTGCCCTGGCTGGGAATCGAACTAGCAACCTTTAGGTTTGCAGGTTGGTGCCTTATCTACTGTGCCACCAGCCAGGGACTTATATATTTTTAAGTATTGTAAAAGGAGTATCTAAAATATTTAAAGAAAATAATAAACAATTATTTTCTTTTCCTTTATTCAAACCAGGGTTTCTCAGCTTGACCAGAATTCACATTTTTGGCCAGATAATCTTTGTTATTTATGTCAGGCGGTCTTATGTACTGAAGGAATTTTAGCAGAATTCCTGGCCTTTAACTATGGGGTATCAGCAGCATTTACATCCCCACCCCCACAAGCTGTGATGGTCAAAAATTCTCCACGTGTTGCCAAATATCCCTGGGGGGATGGGGAGAGAAGGAAAAGAATCACTTCTGGTGGAGAACCACTCACTCAAATAATGAGGTATTAACATAGTTTTGCGATGAAAACAATCTTTCCCCAAACAATTAAGGAAATAAAATTGCATAAATAAATGCTTAATGAAATAACTTCTTAGGATTTGGTAAAATTAAAGAAGTGTTTCCTTCTAATAAGTTCTATGGAAAAAAAAATCAATGCATTGGCTATAGTCTAAAATAATCATCCTTCGAACTATAAATACCAAGAGCCATCAGACTAAATTCCAGAAAAACAAACTAAAATTGAATAAGCCAGATAGATAAGTTTTAAGTAATGCCCATCAGGTCATTTCAAGGAAGCAGTGTCATCAACAGATGAATCCCCACCTATCTGATCAACTTTCACAGGCAAAATTATCAGACCATTTACTACCACCACTTTGTTTCCTTTATAACTCAGTGTACTTCCTGTGAAACCAATTATTTTCCATACTGCATACCCTGTATATAAATGCTGAAGAGACCTTTATACGTGACAAGTTAGTACTCCAAAGTTTCAGAAAAAAGATTTACCTCCAAAGCAGGCGTAGATAACAGCACGTGTGTTGACTGGACAACGTCTGCAGCATGGATGTTGTTGTGGTAGGCCACATCAGCATGGTAATGGTCTTCCAGGGTCATAAGGTATGTAATTAAAGTGTCTACTGGAATTTTAAATGTTTTTAATAAATCCCTTTCCTGTAAGAAAAAAAAAATCCTTTTAATGTTTTGTCCTTACATAAAAAGATTTTCCATAGAGTGTGTTTGAAAAAAAGAAAATCACACCCAGAAATGGAAATAACACTCTGACGGTATCCAGTGAGGAAAATGGAAATCACTGGAAAGATCCAAGGACTTAACTTCTTTATTTACTTTTCATTGCCAAGGTTGAGAACTCTCATCTACACAAAAAGTTCTTTTTATTAAAAAGTTGATTATGCTATTACAGTTGTCCTGATTTCCCCCCTTTGCCCTCGTTCACCCAGTAGCCCCCATTGTCTCCTGTGACCCTTGTTCCTTTGTTCATGTCCCTGGGTCATGCATGTAAGTGCTTTGGCAACTGCATTCCCTATACTTGCTCTAATATCCCTCTGACTACTCTGTACCTACCAATTTGTGCTTCTTAATCCTTTTACCTTTCTCCCCATTCCCCCAGACTCCCTGTCTCACTGGCTACCATGCCAATTTTCTCTTATATGATTCTGTTTCTGTTTTGCTTCTTTGCATAGTTTTTTAAAAGACTCAGTGTTGATAGTTATATATGTATTGACATTTTAATGTTCTTTTTTGATCTTCTTACTCTTAAATAAGTCCCTTTAACATTTCATATAATAATGGTTTGGTGATCATGAACCCCTTAGCTTTACCTTGTCTGGGAAGCACTTTATCTGCCCTTTGATTCTAAATGATAGCTTTGCTGGGTAGAGTAATATAGGTTGTAGGTCCTTGCTTTTCACTATTTCTTGTCAATCCCTTCTAGCCTGCAAAGTTTCTTTTGAGAATTCAGCTGACAGTGTTATGGTAACGCCTTTGAAGTTACTGCTTTTCTCTTCTGTTTTTAAGATTCTCTCTTTATCTTTAATCTTTGGCATTTTAATTATGTGTCTTGGTGTGGACCTCTTTACATCCATCTTGTTTGGGACTCTCAGTACTTTCTGGACTTCTATGTCTATTCATTCACCAAATTAGGGAAGTTTTATTTTGTTATATTTTTCAAGAAAGTTTCCAATTTCTTACTCTTTCTCTGCTTCTAGCACCCCTATGATGCAAATGTTGGAACATATGAAATTGTCCCAGAGTCTCCTTCGATTATTTTTTGGATTCTTTTTTCTTCTTGCTGTACTAATTGGATCTCTTTTTTTCCAAATCATTGATTTCATTCTTAGCTTTGTCCACTTCATTATTCATTCCTTTTAAGTTGTTCTTTATTTCAATTAGTATGTACTTCATTTCTGCCTGGGTCTTTTTTATGCTATTGAAGCTTATCTCTATTTTGTTTAGTTTTTCTTCTGGAGTTTTGATCTGCTCTTTCATTTGGGCCATGATTCTTTGCCTCCTCATTTTGGCAGCCTCTCTATGTTTGTTTCCATGTGTTGGGCAGAGCTGCTATGACTCCGTCTTGGAAGTGTGGCCTAATGTAGTAGGTGTCCTGTAGGATTCAGTGGCACAGCCTCCCTTATCACCCAAGCTGGGTACTCAAGGTGCACCCTTTATTGGGTTGAGTATTCCCTCTTTCTGTAGATGCATCTTGCTTGCTGTTAGCAGGCCAATGGGAGGGATTTAGATCCAGGGACTTTAGGGGTAACATCAGAGCTGAGTTGTCCTTCAGAAGCCCAAAAGTGTTCAGCCCAAGATGTATGAGCTGCCAGTTATAAAAGTGTATGTGTCCCATGATCATGAAGTTAGCCTCAGTCTAGTGCCACTGACTCAGCCATTAACTAGACCACACCAACTGAAATGCAGTATCATTTCTAGGGCTGGAATCTGCCATCCCAGTCCCAGGGTATCTATAGCCTCAACTCCTCATTTAAATGTTAACTCTGTGCTGGACAAAAGGAGCTCAACAAGAATGAGAAACTGATATGAAGAGAGCAGTTCACAAAACTGTGAATAAATTATATCCTAAGTCTAGTCAGCAGGGGGCTGATTCATTTTTTATAGTTAGTACTCCACTCTCTAGGTGAGTCAGGGTCATGTGGATGATTTTTAAACTACTATTTTGATGAATCACTTCAATTTTCCCAGACCATATATTTTTCATGAATGGAAAAATAACAACATTAGTTTATTTGTATTTTTCCCACACTTCAACCTTTCTGTTTTCTTATTATTTCCCAGGTAAAGGGGCAAACAAGAAAAAAGTACAAAATAAGCAAAAGAGTGTGAGTAGTAAGGAAGATAAAAGGCATACACAGTTCACAGACTGGATATTAAGTCCCAGAATAAAAAGAAAGGTGATCAAAAACTACATTACCTGAAAGATGGTGTGCATGATAACAGTCAGAGGCCGGTTACCAGACAACTCTGCTATTCTAAAAACATGAAGTCCCCATTTATTCACATCTTCTAGTTCCTGGGGTAAGAGAGAGAGAGAAAAAAAAAAATTAGAAAGCAGAGGTAGAACATGAAACAATGAACATATTCATTTAAAAATTATTGACTTTAATGAAAATATTATAGGTTAAAAAATGATTCATTTTAAATGTAATATATGCACCACAGAAGTATAGGCATGCTTTAGGCAAATGTACTTAAACATACTAAAAACAATAGTATTGCTTAACCTTATACCTTTGACAATACAACATACTTTCAATATAAATTTCAAACAATTTCTTCAATAGATAAAATCCATTCACAAATATTTAATCTATTCTCCTAAAAACAGAACAGATAATAAATTCCTAACTCTTTAAGGTTACACAATAAAATGTAGAAGCAAAAAAAGAACACACATCCCAAATTACCTGTTTCAATCCACATATTTGTAAAGCCCAAATAAACTTAGAGCTTTATAAAGTGCATTCCTATCTTAAAAAAAAAAAAACCCATAAATTGATAAACTTGTCCATGTACTAAAAGAGAAGGAATAAAAATTCACGAAAAGGCATTGTTGTACATTTATGATCACAATCCTTGAGATTTTTCTGACCTTGGCAAGGACGTCTTCTTGTTCAGTTTTAACCCCAAACCTTGGGATGCTTGAATTCGTCAAACTGGAGCTGTGCATCAACTTTTTGACCCCACTGATCTGAGACATTGGCCTTTTCTTTTTCTCTTTTTCCTTCTGAGTTGGAGAAGGAATTTCCACTTCATGTTGCTTATCTTAACAAATAGAGAAAACATTCTACATTTACTATTAATTCTACCTGGGCTTAAAACAAAACATAATGTATATAACGGGACAGATTTTAAATTATTATTATATGTTTCAGGAAATATTTTCAGATACAGCTCCTTTTGGAGAAGTTGAATATTTACATCTTGATGTGGACTTGATTTGATACCCTAAATTAAGCAAATAAATCTCATTGCAAAATAACTAACATCAAATGTATTCAGTGGTTATGCTTTTGGTAAATGCCCTAATTGATTTTTTTTGAAACACTTATTGGTTATTTCCACCATTCATTAACTCTATTCCTATCTGAAGTTCACTTAGGGGCCTCAAAACTGCTCCTTTTCAAGTAAGGACTCCCGTTTCAATAGCACTTGGAAATGGGAGACACTTCTTGCTTAAATACAAAACAACAGTGTAAACCTCACAGTTTCTGGAAATGGATCACACTGTGGGGGTCTCAATAGTTATCTGGATGCTTTTGCTGTTTCACTTTTTCTATACTATAGTGAAATAGAAGTTATGATGTAACAAGGTTTCATGGAATCTCCAGTTGTTATCTGATCAGTGAATATCAGAGTCACAAAAGCTATTATTTTCAGACAAATGACCCAAGATGTATCAATACATTCTCCCCTATTTCAAGGGAGTGAGCTCCTTTGACTCAACCTTGTACATCATGTGAGTCCAATAAATGTCTGTTTAGCAATATGCTAGTAAGATATTCAGCAATGTGGTTTTGAAAGTAAAGTCAAATCAAGGATATGTTCAAGTTATACTGATGTTCACTTACTGTATTTTTTCTTCCTTTGAGTAGGTGGTGGGAGTGGCATTGTCCCAGTATACAAACTCTTAGTTACTATTATCAGCAAGCTTTTCTTTAGCAACTGTATTCTATCCATCCGCCTCACCAGTTTGGCAGTCATGGTAGCCATTAGACTACAAACTGACTGAGGGCAGGGACCATTTCTAATTTATCATTATATACCTAGTGCCCAGCAAATAGCTGGCACTGAATGAGAATTTATTGAATGCATGTACAGATCTCTCTAAAAAAATACATTCCACAGTTTAGTACTCTGGAAAAACTGGCAATGTATAATTTTAATTCAGAAAATCCTTGAGGTCTTGAATAAAACTAAAGGATTAAAAAAATGTAGTTTGTCACCAGAGGTTCTAAAGCTTAGAGGCCTAAATTATTAATATAATGAATAAAAATAAATGAAATTTATAACACTTGTTTGGTTTCCAAAATCAGTTGGTGCCCTAATCGACCTCCTATAACAAACAATGCAAAAGAAAATTTAAAAATTGCACTTCAATGGTTATTCTCACCTAAGAATGTGTTTGATATATATTCCGACACCTGATTTCCAGACCGACTCATTTCAGAGAGATGAGTGAGCTCCCGATTAAGCATCCTTTTAAACTGAAAAACATAAAATAATAGAAGATGAAAACTTAAGTGACAGAACATAAGCATATGCTAAGATATAGAAAATATGCCCTAAGAATTTTTAAACTGTCCCAACACTGCAATGATAGAAAAATTCTATAATCTGTGCTGTACATTACAGTGACCACTAGCCACATGTGGCTGTCTATTAAGCACTTGAAATGTAGCTAGAGCAAAAGAGGAGCTGAGTTTTGAATGTCATTTAATTTTAATTTAAAGGGTATTAATAAATGCAGTGTTATTAGTATTTAGAGAAGAAAAATCCCTAATTAATAGGCACACAAAAGGTTGCCACATAATACAACATGGTTGGTGTCTATATAATCAATTTCTCATTAGAAGAAATGAATATGTATACAGGACAAAGGTTAAAATGTAGTCTTTTAACCCAAAGCAAAACCAAACAGAGACTTGAGTACGCTTCCAGAATTACAGAGAAATAAAATATTTGAATGTATACTGTATAATGTTTCCTTTCTAAAAATTTATCAGTCCATTTCCCTAAGTCACACTTATACGAAACAGGTTAATTTTCAATACTCTACTTCATTACTTCATGTTTGTTTTTTTTTTAAACTGATGTCATGGTGCCTATTTTACCCAAAGAAACTCTGGGTTCAAGACCAGAAGCCTCAGAGATGTTATGCAGTCCCACCATCAACTGTTACTAACGTTTTCTTTGGACTCCCAAAATTGCCTAAACAGGCCTTTTAATATACCTTAATATTTCTCTTAGCATATAGAATTTTTTTAATATTTAAAGTAGCTATCCAATTAGAGAGTTGATCCAAAAAATCACATTTTTATTTAGTTGCCTTTAAAATTTTGAATTTCACCATAAATTATCATTTAAGTCTGGGAGAAAGACAGTTGTGCGCTTATCATTTAGTAATGTTTAAAATGTAATTCTAACCCAGTATTTAATCAGTTTATTGGAATTAAAAAATGTCCTTTTTTCTCTGCATAATTCATACCAGGGGGTTCTAATTCAAGATAATTTGGCAAATTACTTCCAAAGTCAATCTTATTGACCATGTAGATTAGGTCTAAGAATTTATCACCACAAAGCACTGAGGAGGATCAATAAAAACATTTCAATAAACCACTGGATACAAGAAATGCTTATGAGCATTATCCTGCAGCCACAACTGAAGAACTGGCCATACCAATACAAATTCTTTTGGTTGTTCATTTACAGGTATAGGAAGCTTATTCTCAAACTCAGAAATACAAAGTTCACTTTCTTTGCTCATGCACTTTTAAATAACTTGTCTATGATCATAAATTGCACATGTGATATAGAAATTTATAGAAAGTTATATATATATATAAAGAAATCATGTACATCTTCATTGTTCAGAGATAATCATACATAATTATCTATATTTCCTTCTATACATTTTTCCATGTATATGGACTTATATATTTAAATTGGCATCATGCAGTGTACAAAACATGGGTTGTTGTTAATTTTCACCTCAAATTATATATTACCATTCACCGGGGAAAAAATAAATTTGGGGACCTTCTAAGAATACTCATGAAGACATTTACAAGTGTTTAAAACATTTTGTCAAGCTTCTATAAAGTTTTATTTTCTTGAGTTAAGTTACAGGCCACAGACTAATTAAATGAGCTAATAGAAACTGCCTCGTATGTAGCCGGGTACATCAGAGTGCTCAACATTATTTGAACTCTTTCTATTTCCTTGGGGCTTTTATAGTAAAGGCTGATTTTTATCATTGCAGATGTAAGATCTGGAAATAGTTATGCCTGTAAAAGTCCAGACCTAAATATCTAGCTCCCCTACTCATTCCAGTAAGTAATTTAGGATATTATTCATATAAGAAATGGTCACCATGCTTCAAAAACATAATGATGTCATGCACAAGACTCAAAGGTAAGTAATCCTTGCTTCTTAATGAAATTTACTTTAGGAAAAAATCGTTAGGCAAGCACATTCAAAAGAGCCTGATAAACATTTAAAACCTACGTTTAATGAAATATCTCTTGGACCTGAAATTGTCCATGCTATACGCCAACAGTTGCTATGAAGAGCTGCCTGGTCATGCCAAAGCCTCTGACAGGATGGGGAACAGGCAGGGCTTTCAGCCACTGCTGGCCTCTCCGGTCTATAGTGTAGGATCCACGCCGACCAACTGCTCTCCATGCATTTCTCTCAATATAACTCAATGGAAGCTTTGAGGGGGAGGTTAGGAAATTTAGATGGGGACCCAGTTTTCTACAGAACTGCTGTCTAACTTGTAAGCAACATGGTCTGAGGAATATGTTGCCATAGGCGAAAGCTGAAAACCTGCAGATTCCCTACACAAATGCTTGAATTTACCTGGAATGAAGAGTAATTTTCCTGGCAGTTGGCTTAAATAAATAATCAAACTAACCAGTCAGTATACATAACCAAGGCAACAAATGCCAGTGAAAGGAATCCATCATACAGACTGATAAATTACAAATTGTGCATTCTACTGATTATTTTTGCATCATGTATATTCCCAGAATACTCTTCTGCCTTTGTTCAAGACCCAAAAGCATGGGGTGGAGAACCATCAGTGCACACCTATCTCCCCACCAAGGCTAGTGAGGTGCTCCAAGGAAGTTGACTTTTCCCTTAATGTAATTAGAAGAGACAACAATTTAAGCAGTCCCCTTTTCTCCCAAGGGAAAGGGTAGGGGAGATCTCCCAAAGACAGTCTTCAAAGAGTCAATTGGGTTACGAAATTTTCTAAAAACAGTATCAAAATCTCCTCCCTTTTTTTGCTATTGATATAAAACTTTGAGTCCAGGGAGCTAAAATAATAATCACAGTGCTTTCTCACTTGACAGTTGATAGTGCAATCTGGGTTTGGAGAGTATACCTGCATATGATGAACAGTAAACCATTCAACACTCATTTTTAAATGTAGGTGGAATTTCTTTCATTTTAAGATTGCTACATATTATTATTTGGATAATGGTATAAAATTACTATGAGGGGAAATGATCAGAAAGTGTAATAAAATGTATTTCTCCTAGAACATTGTAATATTTTCCATTTACAGATTTAGTAAAGATAAAATATAGAACTGTTTTTCACAAGAACTGGTCGCAAAGTGCAGAAGAATTTATTTGAGCTTTTAGATATTTTTAAAAGTGACCTCTAAATATTTTCTGATGATCAGTTATTTTGATTGGCATTACCTAACTAGTCTGAAATAATATATAGAATCATTGTTGCAGCAAAGAAGTAAGATTTCTAAGTTAATGCTTTCAAATCCTTTGTTCTCATTGCGCATCACAATGTCTGTTTGCAGCATTTAGCACAAAGGAAAGTGAAACACAGTTGAAGTGAATACTGTGTTTGGCTTTTTAAACTCTAGTTCTTCAATTTATATTCTACTTTTAAAACTGTTGAGGAAAAAATAATTAAACATTTTAAGTACTTGTAAACTTAACCCATTTATTTCTACATTCATGCCAATACGCTACTGGGTACATTATATATTTTCCTAGCGTACGTATAATTAAGAAGGTGGTAAAGGCCAACATTTACAAAATGCTTGTCCTCTCACCCCCATAATATTCTGTTAAAAATAATTTAAATAGGCCACACTATGGTATACTACAAGTTTGGTAGATATCAGCTTAAAAGCTAAAATGCTGCATTGGCTGAAAAACAAATCCTTTAACATGTATAGGACTAAATATATTTATATTTGTCCTTCTTAAGGGCAAATATTTGTTCTTCTTGATATTATATTATCTTTAGCAATATCATATTAAAACATAAGAAAATCTGTCCAGCAAAAAATTTCCTCAAAAAGATACACACTAAAATTCTATACTGAGATTCTTGGAGGTATTATTCATAATCATAATGCAATCTGAAACCCTTCAAAAATATATCAAATACGATCTGTCTAAAAGCTAGAAGATGAATTCTAGGAGGATTATGAGAGTTTCCTTTAGTATCCTTTATATTTTTCTGCATTAAAAAAATAATAAAAATTTCTGACTACTCAGAGCTTAAAAAGGGGTTGGGAAATCATAACTACTTGGACCACTAAAACTGAAATGAGTTTTCTTAAAATGCAGGCAAACTGCAAAGCAAAGAGTACATTTTTTAAACAAAGAAAATTAAAAAAAATATTTCAATCTGAGTTTTTAAAGTAATAAAAAGGGATTCTTAAAAATAATGTGCCATTGTGACATTCTCAAATATTCAAGAATAAATTTTAATTTCTGAAGTGGTCCTTCATTTAGGACTGAAAAGGTTTTGCTTTTCCTCCTGCTTCTATTACAGAGATCACCAAGCTGGCATTTCCAGGGTTCATGCAAGAAGCCTGCCAGGCAGGACCACAATTTTTAATAAATTGCATGTATTAATCCATTTCTTGAGATGAACAAAAGTAGCAGTATCATATAACATAAATTTATTCAAGTTTTACAAGTAGATAATCAAGTTTTCATTTTAATAATATATCACATAAAAAGTTAAGTAATGTCATTTTTTAATGTCACCTATCTTTACATCCAAAGGTGAAAAAAACTTTTTCATTAGGTTAAACGAGTGGAGATTTTTAGAAAGAGCCACTAATTAATTTTCTATAAATTTTGGGTGCTACAAAGTAACTGAAACCCATATATCAGTATAAGTAATTTTGCTCAATAATTTATTACCAATGGATTTGTTGATACCTTACTATATAACTCAAATCCACCCAAATATAAGAAACAAGCACCTTGGCACATTAAAAAGCTATTTCAGCATGCAAACTACCATCTAATAGAAGTTACACAATATCTCCTTTTCTTGACCACTAGAAACACATATTTCTTCTGCAGTTTTAAAAAAAAGTAGGATTGCTTAGAAAGTTTAACTCCTTTACAGTTTATTAAAATAATCAGTTACACAACTAAGGTAACCAGGCTAAATAAACCTTACCTTTATGTAGCCCCAAGACACTGACAGTAAATAGTTTGCTTCAGGCATTTTTGATTGATTATAGATAGAGACAGTAGGTCCTGAAATATATATATCTTCAAAACCTTGATAGTTTAATCTCCACAAGGCTCGGAGTGTGTATGGGTTTTTAAAGATTACTGGGAATTAAGTCTATACGAGAAAGCCTTGCATTAGATCCCATCTGACATCCAGCCGTCTTCGGATGGAACACATGCCGTTTGTAAGACTCCAGAATGGACCAGAATTCAACAACTTTTCTGAATAGAGAAAATTCACGTGATAAAGAAATATCTAAAGATCTAAGGGCCTGCATCTTTCTCTCCCTGAGCGCCAGGGATTAATGAATAATGTATGCCAATATGCTTAGCTGCAAGAAAGACAAGTTCTCTTGAAAGCTACCAAATAAGGAACTGCGGGGAAGCCGGGAAGAGTGACAAGAAACCCCTCCCATAAAACCTCAACTGGGCACCAATGGCACTCCTTGCCTGGATCCGTCAGGGCCGGGGGCAGGGGCTGGGCGGGGCGCTTCGTGATTGGCTGGCGGGGCAAACCTCGGAGGAGGAGATTTTCCTCCTACTCACCTGCGGACACGCAGTTTCTAAGCGGTAACCCTACAGCCAGGCTGCAGTAGCAAAAGGTGAGTGGGGCTTCCCCCTCACCGTGATGAAGAACCACCACAAAACACTTCAAAACTCATAGTTCATTCTTAAATAAGGATTGCCAATCCTTTTGGAATCATTTTCCATGAATTTTCATCTTCTCTGATTTCTCTTTCTTCAAAATAAAAGCTGCTCTAGAGATGGCGATGAGGCATTCGCATCGCTTCTCGCTCCGAATCCAAAACAAAAGACGTGGCTTCCCAGTGACACGCATACAACCCAAGTTCTCCCTCCATCCCACATCATAGTGTGATTACGAAATAGAGTCAACATCCAGAACTCACACATGGAACAGACAGGCTTGCCCCCTGGCCTGGCATGGCTGTGCTGAGCCCTTTGGTTAACCTTGATTAGGCTTCTACATTACTAGGTGCTAGGAAGAGGGGATTTAAAAAATAGATCATCTGTTAATGCCCCTTCTAGTGGGCTAGGGTAAAAACATGTTTAAAAAAAAATTGATGAAGGTTCTACTAAGAACACAGAGTCCGAAGTCAAATCTTTTAGTGCCTAACCCTCACCAAACAATCTCACCCTGGTGTGCCGGCTTCCTCCTCAGTAAAGCTGGTTCCTGAGGTAGCTGGTCCCCAAAGATGACCCTACGCGGAACCTGCACTGGCTGGCCCTGGCAACCAGCAGCCATGCAGCCTGCCTGAGGGGCTCTCCTAAGGCATCTAGCAACTTTCACCTTGGTCTCCTTGATGTGCTACTGGGATCCCTGAGTCACTCTGAGAAGGTCTGACTGTTTGAAAACTGCCATGCTATGGAGAAGCCTATGCTGAATTGATGAGGCTGCTGGGATGGTGATACACAGACACACAGACACACACACACATGTCAGGGGAGAGGGAGGGAAGGAGAGAGGGAGATGGTACAGTGAGGGGAGGAGGAGAAGAGAGAGAGACAGGAAGGGAGGAAGAAAAGAATACACTTACACGTAAAAAGTAGGCTCAGATAACATAAGTAAACGTTTTACCTGCATGAATGGTTGTTGGGACATGGGGCAACCGCCTGGTTAGGACGACCCCATGTATTCCAGGACATCTAGCCTCCCTGGCTTCTGCCCATGAAATTCCAGGCGTACACCCCAATAAGTGTAGCCTGAAGTTTCTTGAATGTCCCCCATTTTGAGAAGGATCACTGTTCCACTTGCTTCATTTGCCTTCAGCTGTGACACCTAAATCAGGAGGATGCTGGAGGCAAGAACTACAGCTTATTCTTTCTTTATACTTCTCAAAGTAGTAAGTGAACCACAGGCACAGAAAGATTCACTTATAAGTCCCTAATCTGCTGCAGTAAGGGAGATGACGATATGATGATGATGATGATAAGAAGTGTTTTTTAAAAGCGCTGATTCAAATGAAAATTCATTTCATTTGTTCCATTATGAAACAGACCAGACGCTCCTTCCCATTGCCATGGTAATAGGCAGCCTGCAGAAGAATCTAGATAACTCAGAAAAGGAATACGGATGGGGCTGGACAGAGAGAACTCATATTACCAGACTTGGTTTCTGGAAATTTTAGTAAGAGCACGGTAATAGGTATGATACAATCTTTATTAAGCATCTACAGTATTATGCACCAAGAGGGCATGTATCTTATTTCTAATCTTCGCAACATCCAGGTAAGACAGGTATTATCCCCATTTTAAGGTGAAAAGATAGGCACTCCAATATTCAATAACCTGCTCTATGTGACGGGACTGAGAGGCAAATTCTGGCTTCTTTTTGTCTTTGCTCTTCATGGTGTATGAATAGCTAATCATATAACAAGGTTGATACCAACTCTGTGATAAACAGTAGGAATTAGCCCTGGCTGGTGGCACAGTGGATAAGGCGCTGGCCTGTGAACCCAAAGGTCACTGGTTCGATTCCCCAGCCAGGGCACATAACCAGGTTGCAAGCTAGGTCTCCAGCCAGGTGCTTAGCTGGGGGCAGGTGAAAGGCAACCATACATTGATGTCTCTTTCCCTCTCTCCCTTCCCCTCTCTAAAAATAATAAATAAAATAAAAATAACCCTATAGGAGTTGAGGAGTGGACTCATTTATCCTTAATCCTGTGCTGACTTCACAGCGTCTTGAATTCAAGAACCACTGCTACTATCACTGTGGTCCAATCTTTGGACAGGCTGGGTCTTACTAACTGCAGTCAGGAGGCTTGTGCCCAGACAAAGGCAGCCTCCCCTGAAAGTGTGGAGTGTACTGGTGTGGGAGTGTACTGGGAGAAAGGTAGAGGCCCTTACACACAGGGAGAACTCACATTTCCTGACTGGGTGACTCTCTGCTCTCAGACACTCAGATGGTTTTATATACAAATGTGTGTGCATGTACTGAAATAGAAACTTTTTTTCCTTCAGCATTTAGTTCCTTTTTATGTCTTTCTCTAATAATATTTGCCAGAATCTCTGATGTCACCCTTGTTTTATTCGTCATTTTAACTGATACCTCAAGCAATCACCAATCTTTCTGGACTATTTTTGGATATTTCAGGATATTTAAAATTCTGCTGATGAAGTTGAGTCATTGATAGAGTAACACACACTGGCATCATTGGCTTTGTGACATAGGTTAAGAGAGATAAGACATTAAAAAAAAAGATTTTATTAATTATTTTTAGAGAAAGGGGTAGGGAGAGAGGCAGAGAAGGAGAGAGACATCAATGTATGGCCGCCTTTCACCTGCCTCCAGCTATGGACCTGGCTGGAGACCTGGCTTGCAACCTGGTTATATGTCCTGACTGGGAACTGAACCAGTGACCTTTAGGTTCGAAAGCTGGCTCCTTATCCACTGTGCCACCAGCCAGGGTGGAGACACATTTTTGAATAAGGAAAAAAACACCGAACTATGAAGAAACTGAGCCCCAGAAGGTCAAGTGTCTCACCCAAGGTCACAAAGCCAAGTAGCAGAGTGGATTTGAACCGAGGTTGTCTGGTTCAGAATACTCTAAATTGCCAAAAAAGGTATTTAGGCTTTAATTTATATTTAGCCTAGAGTTTATAAACAACATGTCTTTAACATAATAATTTCTAAGCCATACAAGACAGTATTGTGCTTGAAATATTTAAGAAATATTATTTAAAATAAGCGTATTAATGCTTAGATTTCTCCAACCTAATAGGTTTTCCTGGTAACAGCAGTTTTTGGAAGAACTTATACTTTGAAAAATATTTCGTTCTATAATCAATCTATATTTATTTTATACCTTTCTACGTAAGACCAAAGTTCTGGGAGTTGTTATTAACCAAGAAGCAATTCTGTATAAAGTGGGCTCTCATATATCCAAAACTGTTCAGCTTAACTCACAAAAATCTGATTGCTAAACACTCCTTGAATTCTGAGACAAAGATATTAATTAATACAATAACTAGAGCATACTAGTCTTTAAAATTGCTGTTTCTCCTATTTCAACTGCTTTAAAAGTAGTTTTTGAGGCAGACAATAATCTTGCATTAATTTATAACTTGTATTTTATTTATTTATTATTTAAAAAAAGATTTTATTTATTATTTCCAGAGAGAGAGGAAGGGAGAGAGGCAGAGAGGGAGAAAGACCTCAACGTATGGTTGCCTTTTACCTGCTTCCAGCTACAATCTGGCTGGAGACCTGGCTTGCAACCTGGTTACAGGACCTGGCTGGGGAATCGGCCAGTGACCTTTGGGTTCACAGGCCGGCACCTTATCAGCTGTGCTGCCAGCCAGGGCTTATATTTTAAATAACAATTAATATCTAATTTTACATCATAAAGACCTATATTTTCTGTGATTAATGTTAATAGTACAAAAACAACCTTAATGTAAGTAATCTGCTAAATCTGTTTGTTTACTGCCCTCTAGTGACAATGTATCTGAATGTAAATTAAGGAACAGCTTTGCCCAGTAGTCTTTTTAAAAAATAAAAAAAATATTTCTCACAAATACTATAGAGGTCTGAAATGAAGAGAAAATCCAGGCTGATTTTAGTCATTGGTAATTAAGAAAATTATAATGGAAACAAAAATGTGACGCCACTGCACACTAACTTGAATGGCTGAAGTGAAAAGAACAAACAACAGAAAACACTGGCCAGGATGCAGAGCAAACAGACCTCTCATACATGGCTGGAGGAAATGCAAAATGGTCTAGCAACTTTTTAGAAAGTTAGGCAATTCCTTATAACGTTAACAACTACACTGACTATATAATTCAACGATCCCACCCCTAATTAATTACCTAAGAGAAACAAAAAACATGTATTTGTACAAAAACCTAGATGCAAATGTTTATAGCAATTCTATTTAAATCAGCTGAAACCTGAAAACAGCCCAGCTATCAACTGGTGAATGGATAAACAAATTGTGATATATCCACAAAATGAAATACCAGAAAGCCATAAAAAGAAACAAATTACTAATACATGCAACATGTTTCTAGTGGATGAATCTCAAAAGCAACATGCAAAATAAAAGGAGTCATTTACAAAAGGCTACAGGTATACTGTATGATTTCATTCATATGATATTTTGGAAAGGCAAAACTATAGGGACAATCAGGTCACTGGTTGCCAGTGACTGAGGGTAGAGGGAGGGGAATGACCATTAGGGAGCCAGCGAAAACTTTTTAGGTGATGGAATTGTTCTACATCTAGATTCTGACAGTAGTCCTCCAATTGTACACAGCTATTCAACTCTATCCAAAAAGAGTACGTTTTACCACATGCAAATTTTACCTCAAAATTTAACTTCAAAGTACCATTTTTACCCTTTCAAAGAGCTCCATCATTACATCTCAGGCAAATAGGCATGTCTGTCTAAAGTCCACGTTAGCTTTGGGTAGTACAATACTGTATATGGTAAATTCGTAATTACGTAAAGTCTTTAGGTGACATAGTAACAGTTAAACTATCCTTATAGCTATTATATCATTTTTATTTTAACAATTTAGGATAAAATATTCCCTAAAATGTTTCTTAAATGAATAAACTGATCTTAATTTAATGGTGATCCTGGGCCACATCTGCTCACTCAACACTGAGTAGTCAACAGATATTTATTTTATTGTATGTTCATTCTAGGCCAACCACCATGCCAGTTGTTAGAAATATTTTAAAAAGCCAATACAGTGGGTAGAGCGGCTTGCAGAAAACTGAATAGTCTCTACTGATGTATTCACTTTTGAATTTTTCTCTTTTTCATAGGTTTTATTTTTTTGAGTCCTTGGTTGTCAACCTTTTCTTCTTATAGTCAGTGTAGGTCAGCCTTCATAGAGTCAATAAAGCATGCATTCCTGCCTTTCTACTACACTGTTGTTGCGTCTAAGGCAGCATTTCCCAGAATGCACTGTAAAGCACAGTAGTTCCATTCTCAGAGAAGACATCCAGTGTAAAATAAACTTTTGACATTGTGCTAACCTTGTTGGAAACTATGTACATTATTAGCATATTAAAGGCTTTACCAAGAATAGTAATAAATTACCTTTTTAATTCTACCTAGAATCTCTCAAACTTATTTTACTATGTAACCCTACTTTCTTCACATGAACAAGCAAAACCAAAAATGCTAGGGTGTCACTGAAAATTCTCGTGAAAAGCAATGGGCTTTAAATCTCAGACTGTGTTTTTTAGAATGATTACTTACTCAACAAAACACAATATTAAACAGCTACCATGTGTTGGTATAGGTGACACAGTAATGAACAAGACAGAAAAGCTTTCTGTTTTGTTAAACCTTGTGCTCTTGAGGCAGAAACACAAAAAACAAGGCTTAGACAAACAAACAAACAAAAAAACAAAAAATGAAAAAAGGTAGTATCTGAAACGAGACCCTCATGACTCGCAGGAGCCAACCAGAAGACACCGCCAGCAGGAGGGAATAAGTATACATGAGGAGGTTAAAGGCGGATCAAGGTCAAGATCATGTGGTTCCTCCTAAGCTTTCCAGAGGGTGAGGAATACCACTGGAAGGTTCAGAGCAGGGAGTAAAGGACACGATTTACATTTTAAAAAGCTGTCTCTGGAGAGGATGGTCTGTGGAGGGGCGTAAGCTTGCAGAAGAGGAGAGGAAGGTGAGGAAGGGCTAACGATTTGATTGCAGAAGACAAGACACAGTAAGAGCCAACTCCTAAACTTCTGACTTAAGTGCATATTTGGGTCATTTGCAGAGATGAAGAAGGTGGGGAGAAGTCCAGATTTGGTGGAGGATATAAAAGGCGGAGTCCCATGAATTAAAATTGAAAATTTAAAAAACATATGAAGTTTTTTTTTTTTATCTGTTGAGGGACCTATTCCTCTTCCCCTCCAAATCTTCACCGAGTTCTAAAGAAAAGCTGCCAATGAGTTTCTTTGTAGTTACTTTCAAAACTTTCAAATCCTCCAATGACACTACATTGTTATAGATCACTGTCATAAAAACAATTTGAGGATGTTTGTAGAATAGCCCAATGGAAGAGGCAGTCACAGATAATCTATTTTTAAAATCCCCTCTTCATAGCAAATAAGAATGTAAAAGCCTAAGCAAGATTACACAGCATAACCAAAATTAGACTCTAGCACACAAGTTAGCAATATTTTTATTATAGTACTATGCCTTATTTGAACATTTTAGCAGTAAAGACTTTTCTAAAAGCAATCAATCATAAACACAATTAAAGATGGTGCAACAGTGACAGAGCTAGCTGAGTATCAGGTTTCTGAGACGTTCCATGGTATAGAGCATAGGTTTCTCTAGTTGGCTTTACCAGAGTTCAAACCTAGCTCTGTCTCTTACGAGAACTACAGCAAGTTCTTTGGGGTTTTAGGGTTGTGTGGAGGGAGTCAGAATTAATGTAGGTAACCTAGCACAGGACTGAGCAAATGTCAGGAGCCCAATAAACTACTTATCTTGTGATGAGAAACACTGGAGCTTTCATAAGAAAAAATATCTGATTAAAACAGCTGCATGAAGATTCCTGCAATAATATCTACTTAATAGTTTATACAATCAATGGTTTGTCTGCAAACATCAGAATCACTGATAACCAGCTGAAAATGCTTATGGAGATGTCAAACACATAGGAATAATTTTCTCAGAATGCACTGACCTGACAAATATAAGACATCCCTGTGGGCTTCAGGACCAAATTCCAATCTTCAAAGGAAAATGTACGTACAACCATACAGGTGCCCTGGTACCAAGGAAATCAAGTCCAGTACCAACAAGTATACGGTGATCCTTTTAATCATCAAATATTTAATTAGCACTGACTATGTGTTAGCTTCAAGTACTTCAGTCAGCAAATTATATGCTCTGAAGGTGCTTACATATATTTGTGTGTGGGAGACAAGATAAATAAATAAGTACAACAGCCACCCCAGCACCTTTTAGAGTGCCTTCCTGTGCTGTAGAAGTTGGACAATTAAAAACTCCATATCCCAGGAGTCTTTGCAGCTATAGTTTCAGATATGATATAATTTTTTCTAATCAGATGAACATCTGCTAATTGTTGTTTCCTTGTAGACAATCTGCCTCTTCTCTCTGGCTGTGTTAAGGTCTATTTTTTTTTTTCTGTGATTTCTCTAGGAAATATCTGGATATGAGTTTCTTTTTAAAAAATTTCCTGCTTTGGATTCAACTGAAATCCTAGAATATTTCCTCTTTCCCACTCTATTTTCTTTTTCTGGAATTCAAATTAAATGCACATTGCCATTTCACTGGAAAAGAAAATCTTGCTATATTTTAAGTATGCATTGTTAACCATAAAATATAGCAAAGGTTAGATAATCATCATTAATTCTACAGCAATCACTTTTATTCAAAATATTGCTTTTAAACAACTTTTTCAATTACATTGATTATTCTTATATCTTGGGACTAAATTACTAGCTCTAAGATACTGGAAAAACCAATTTGATATCTCTAATTGCCTATAATGTAAGATGTACCTATGTGCCTTCTAATAAAGAACTCAGACCTGAAAACATAATTTAAAAAATTATTTAACTCACTTTTTTTATACTTCAGTAAAATTGGTCATTAACCACTTTGACACTTATTCTCCTAGGATACCTGCCTATGTGTATAGTTTAAAGATGAAAGAGCATAAAAATTTTTGCTTTTGAAACTAAAGGTGATAGGAAAAAACAAAATAAAATACAAACTAAAACAAACAAAACTGAGTTACTTGACCTTCCAAATGTGAATAACGCCTTGTGAGACAGCAAGTCAATCATATGCTAGATAGAATGGGATCATCAAACATACAATTCTTTGATAGTGTGAAATATGTCTAAGTTGGAAAGTTCCTCTAAAGAGATTTAGTTCAACCTTCTACCCAGAGAGGAGTCCTACACTCTTCACAATTAAGAGTCCTCCTCTCTTGGATTTCTTCCATGGTTGTGTAAGTCTGTTCCACTTTGGGTGAGTGCAGTTTTAAAACTTGGAGCTAATGTTGAGCTAATAACGGTCATTAGCTTGCATTGACCTAATACCATTCTTCAAAAGCTCTTTCTTTTTTATTTTATTTTATTTTATTTTTAAAAAAGATTTTATTTATTATTTTTGGAGAGGGGAAGGGAGAGAGGCAGAGAGGGACCTGGCTGGACACCTGGCTTGCAACTTCGTTACGTGCCCTGACTGGGGAATCGAACCACGAAAGCTCTTTCTAAACCCTTTACAATTGATTTCACTCTGGACACAGCAAAGGAAAATAAAATGTGGCTCAGGGATTTTATTATAGAAGCTGCAACCAACAGAAGAGTAGTCAATATCCTTAACCACTGACATGCAGAACAGAACAGCAGCACTCTAGGTCTTACAACCCGTGATCAACAGCTAAACATGAACAGTTACAGCCCGGGCTGTCGCTCTTCCCCAACAGCTGGGCCAGCAGGTGAGTGAGTTAGGACCTATGAACTTCCACTTGGGATACTGAGAAAACACACCAAGCAGACTGTTTTAATACAGGGCAAAAGTAGGTTTATGGTTGTTTGCATGGGAAGTAATACAATAATTAATAGATAATACAAGAATATATGAATAAACTGTTATGCATACTGACAACTGCAAACCTACTTTTACCTACCTAGTATAGCCTCTAGACTACCAAATCTAATAATTCACAAAATTATCTTTCCCTAAAATCCAGGGTAAAAAATAGTAACTTATAACATTTATTTATTTATTTTTAAAGGTTTTATTTATTATTTTCAGAGAGAGGGAAAGGGAGAGATGCAGAGAGGGGGAGAAACATCCATGTATGGTTGCCTTTCACCTGCCTCCAGCTACAGACCTGGCTGGAGACCTGGCTTGCAACCTGGTTATATGCCCTGGCTGGGAATCGAACCAGTGACCTTTGGGTTCGCAGGCTGGCACCTATCCACTGAGCCACCAGCCAGGGCTCATAACCTGTAACATTTATATGCCAAGGATAGTACTATGTACTTTCCTGGCATTATCTCATTTATTTCTAATGACAATCCTATTGGATTATAGTCCTATTGGAGGACTATTATGAGTCCCATTTTACAGATGAGCTTTAATGTCTTAACCATCAACTCTGTACAGGAAACTCCCAGGTAAGGTCCTGTTCTTTCACCGAATTCCAATCCTGACAATTGAAGGCCTAAAAGGTATTTCTACGTAACTATGTAGTCTCACCTTAATTTCACATCTAAAAGTTTAGCTGCCGTATCTTCTGCCCCACACCCTCAAATGGACTTTTCTTCCTGATTCCCCAGGTAGCATCCCTATTATTTGGGTTTAGAGTCCCATACTTTCCTCTGGCTACAGCTCCTTCCCCAAAGTCTTGTATGTCCTATCATCTTTCCCATGCAATCTTCCTTATCCTCTCCGTTCTTTTCATTCCACCCGATTTCAGTCCCTCATCACCCACATGCCTAATTCTCTAAGAGATTCTTCTTGCTTTCAGTATTTCCCCTCAATATGATCCATCCACCAGAGTATAACTGGATTTATCTTTCTAAAATCGTTTTGCTATTATTTTCCTTGTGGTATTTTCCTTATAATAAAACGCAAGTGTTCTTCAAGACTTGAGGATAATGGACGAATGACAGTCTGGCATTTAAGGCTCTTGGCAGTGTGGCCCCAATATACGTTTCTCACACCTGCCTCTGTTCCTATAGTCCTATTTCTGTTCCAGGTAGGCTCACTCATCCAGAACACCCCTCTACTCACCCACTCCCACAAACACACAATAAAGCTAAATCCACAAGTGTGATCTATCCATCCTGCCTAATCTAACCCCTGGAATGTTTCTATTTCCTCATTAGTAACCTATATGAATTCTCAATATTCAAGATCCAGACTAAGTAGTGCTTTCTGGGTATGCTTCTCAATCATTCTAGTCCTTAGTATTGAACATACTCTGAACACTCATAGGACCACAATATAATGAATCACTCTACCATTCAATAACACACAACAAAGTTACACAGCAGCCATATTTCAGTGTGCATGTCTGTAAGCTTTTATCTATCTATCTATCTATCTATCTATCTATCTATCTATCTATCTCTCTGTATCTATCTATATTTTTATCCAATAACCTATGTGTTTGAATAAAACCCACATATAAAAGTCTCATTTCATCTATAAAAACCTTTGGAACAGATACATGTCCTGCAGTAACCAGGTTCCGCCAAAAAGTCCCTTACAAAAGCCTAAATACCAGACTATTTGAAGCTAAAAGGCACAAATCAACAACAAAAAAACCTCATAATGATTTATTTCCCACATAAAAATGGTACCTGGTATGAAAAATGGTAAAATATCAAACACAAAGCTTAAAGACACACCAGACTACAAATCTCATTCAAAAGTAATGATGTCAATGAAAGACCTAAATCCAGGTCATGTCTATCAACAAAAAATTTTTTTTGTCACAAGATGAAGCTTTGACAAAAGTAACACAGGAGTGTTTTGTTCTGGGTCACTTGATCTTTCCTGCCCCTTGTTACCTCATCTGTAAAATGAAGGAGGTGACTAGGTTGATCTCACAAATCTCTTTCACCTCTAAGGACTTTTGGAATGGAAAACAAAAAACAACTTTAATTAAGCATACGGAAGTCTGATTTCTCTGCAAAGTGGCTGACAGAGAGCGGAAAATGGAAAGGCATCAATCACCTACTCAGTGACTCATTTTCAACTCTTAGAACAACTACGCTGCTGGGAATTTCTTTTCCCTCTGGTACAGCCAGTGGCAGCCCCATGGCTAAGGCCTCATCATAGGCTGGAACTAGGTTCAAGGTCATTTCATACACTCCTCTGTTTTTCAGCTGGATTGCCATTTTAAATCTGTGCCCCGATGAAAGGGTTTATTTTTGCTTCTTGTTCCTACTTGCCCCAAGAAGGGACACCTAGTAACCTGATACTGACATTTGACACTTCTGTTAATAATCATAACCTAAACCATGTGGAGGGGTCTTTAGGGGCCATCCAGGAAGCAATGCTCCAATTTTCAGACAAAGTGGAATGAAGATCTATCCACACAAGACCCTTACAGCTCTAATAGAAGTTCCTTTTCCTGTCTGCTTTCAGATACCTTCTTTCAAAGTAGTCATAATGAAGTGGTCAGTCAGAGTGTAAATAAAAATATGCTATCATGGAGTGCTAGGTAACAGCTACAACTAAAGTAAACAAACTCGGTAGGCCATCGCATATGCAAGCTGGTGAGGTCCCATAAATCACCACGACTGGGTATCAGGATTTCAAAGGCGCACGCTGTGAGCTCTGTCCTCCAGGCGTGTTGATTCAAGCTCCAGTTGCACTGGGTTACTTATATGGCAACATATAAAGTTCACCTTTAAGTTTAAAAATAGTTCCGATCCCCATCCCTACTAAAGCTAGGCCACAGTACCTACTGTGTGCGCGCACCACACTCCACCCTCGATGTAGTCTTCACTCACTTCTCATAATGTGAGAGAGATTTCGTTAGTCTTTTTACAGAGGAAACAGAGGCTCAGAGAGATTGCGGCCATTTAATTACCCAAGGTCATCACTCTATGCGGGGTGGATTCATATCCAAAAGACAAATGGTTAAGCTCCTCGGAGTTTAGAAGATTTAAAGCAGAATCAAGATAAAGGTTTGCATTTGCTGTTTGCTATTCTGTCCCACTTTTCTTTTTAGGCATCTGATGATTACTCATGAAATACTGCAGTGCATCAATTTATACTTACTTTGACACAGTCTCTCTTCATCCTGTTCCACCCTGGACCTTGCTATCCTATGCTCTCACTCCCAGACAAGAGGTTCCTCAGAGGATCGCTGAGCAGTTAACTGTGACACCCCACCTGTGCTGCTGCTTGGGCCATGACTCGGGAGAGCAACAGGTGAAGGAGATGACGCTAGCTATTGTTGCCCAAAAAGACACTAACCCCAGAAATAAACTGTCCATAAATCTCCCCGTTCCAGTCGGATCTCCCCATCTCCTTTATCTCCACAGCTGACCGTGTCTTCCCCTAAACAGTCACATCCTCATGCTGAACTGGAGATTTACTGTTTTTTCAAGGCTGTCACAAAGGTTCAGTCCAACCAGATTTCGTTCTATGAATCCCAAGGTGTAAAGTGGGCAGAAACACAAACTGGTCAGTCTGCCTGCAGCCAAGAAGCATCCTGATCCTAGGCCAGCCCAGTCCCACATTCCTCCTCCCATCCGTCCCCTTCCTCATCTCACTGTCTGGTACAACTTTCTTTCCTTTTATCTTCATTTCTCACTCTAACCATGATCCACCTTCCCTCCCCATTCTACTCCCTTCTCCCAGAAGACAGGCAACCCCATAGTAATAGGCCATTTATAAATTCTGACACCTGCATCCCTCCCCACTACTGATCAAGCTTTATCCCAGCCAATTCTACTCACCCACCCCTCTGAATCCCGTCAACTCGGAGTCTCAGATCTGCTTTGGTCAACTTGTCTCCTCATACCACTGATCCCATTGCCCTTTAGTTTCTATCTGTACCTGTAAACTACTTGCTGACTCCCAACCTAACATGCTGTCTCTCCATCATACTCTTCCTGGGAGCTGGGTCCTTTCTGCTCCCACCCCAACATGACACTGAGAACAAGGAAGGCCAAAAGAGCTGCATTATAGGATTATTTGAGGATTTATATTCTGAAACTGCTCTTGAAATTTTGGAGCCCAGGGCTTTTAAATTAAAAAATTATTAGGACATATTTTGAAAACGCAGCCTGAGAACAAACACTTGTTTTTCTATCTCCCTCTCCTCCCCACAGATGCTACATTCAGAAAAGTAATTATCTCTGCATGCATTAAGAAGCGCATGGCTCTTGGACAAGTTTAAAGACGCATCAGTCACTTTTATTTTTATTTATTTTTAAATATATTTTTATTTATTTTGCTATTACAGCTGTCTCAATCCCCCCCCCCCACTTTGTTCCCCTCCACCCAGTACCTCATTCCCTCCAGCAATTCCCCACTTAGTTCATGTCCATGAGTCCTGCATATAAGTTCTTCGGCTTCTCTATTTCCTTTGTTCTTCTTAACATCCCCCTGTCTATTGTGTAAACACCAATATGTACTTTTTTTTTTTCCCTTTCACATCCAGACAATTCACCATTTAATTACTGCCTCCTGTCAGCTTGTCAAACCATATTAATACAAAGTTTTCTTTTCATTATTCCAAAATGCCTACGTTAATGCATTTGTCTAAAGAATTACTCTTTTAAGCAATGTGAATTGCAGTATTACCAAATACATGCAAAAATACATTTACACCCATATATATTTTTACACATTTAAATTACACACTGGATTTTGAAGAGTTAATACAAGAAATTTGAAATATGCCAATAGCTTACATAATTATTACATGTTAAATGATACTATTTTGGATATATTGTAGCAAAATTAAGCAGACTTTTTTCTTCTTTAATACTTATTTTACTCTGGAATGCTATTTTTGTGAAATATATCACAGAAATGGTGTATTGCAGAACTCTTGTGAAAGTTGTCCTAAAGACAGTGCCCAACCCATAGTAAAAAAGAATTTGGTTTTTGAGTCAGATCTTCCCCACTCCAATAATACAACTCAACTTTATTTTAAGCTACTGGAACTACAACTTATTCTTTTTGGAGTTTTCCATCTTAAATAGTAGGTTTATTTATTTATTTAGGCTGTGCACAGGTCTTACTTCTTTCAATATCCTCTGGTTTTTTCTCTATATGTGTTTTACAAGTTGAGTCACCTTTAAAAATGAGACAAAAGCCCTGGCTGGTAGCACAGTGGATAAGGCGCCAGCCTGTGAACCCAAAGGTCGCTGGTTCGATTCCCCAGCCAAGGCACATAACAAGGTTGCAAGCCAGGTCTCCAGCCAAGTCCATAGCTGGAGGCAGGTGAAAGGCAACCATACACTGATGTTCTCTCCTTCTCTGCATTTCTCCCTTCCCCTCTCTCTAAACATAATAAATACAATCTTTAGAAAAAATTAAAAAATAACAATGAGACAAATCATGGTGTCAGGTAGTATACTGTTTGTGTGACCAAGTTAGAAATTCAGGGTTTGAGGTATGAGAAAACATCAGTATTATACCTTCCATTAGAAACTATGGTACATGCTAGTGTTTTCCTGACCACTTGTCAAGACCGCTCATCTGTACCACATGGATGATACTAACATGCTTGAAACAAGGCTAGGTCAAAAAGGAAAGAGGACTCATGGGCATGATAGCCATGTGGTGATAGCTGGGGAGAGTGGGATAGAGGGGGACTAAATGGTAATGAAAAAATATAATAAAGATTATTTTATTTAATAAAGATGAAATAAAAAAAAAAGAATATAAGGCTAGGTCAACAAGTAATTTTTTCACCAAATTCTACTTTTCAGAGGATAAATTCCTTTCATATAGAGGCTGATTATTCAGCCTGTAAATGATTCAAGTTTTTGTCTTTTTTGTCTCTTCTACTATATGCCCTTTTGTTATTTTATTGTTCATTTCCACTATCTAGAAAAACTAAGACTTAGGCACAACTGGTATCTTCCTATAAACTAATCTTTCCTGGTGTATATTAAAGAAATAATTATACTTCAAGTAAAATATTCTTGTGACTAAGATACCATACTGAAATATAAGATGAAGAAAAGAGCAATTAGAAAACTCAAAAAATCAAGATTTATACCCAAGATGTTAAGTAGTTTCATTCTCATTAGAACATGTTGTCAAAACTGACTTGAAATATTCAAAATAAAAAAATACAAGATGGTAACTGCATACCATCTTGTATTTCCCTTGTAAGAAGGGAAAGGGCAAGTCAGCAAGTATCCATTTAATACTATCTATGAAAGGCTTTGAGCAAATTTCCTTAAAAATCCCACAAAAAAATAAAAACTTAAAAAAATTTTAAGATAGTTCTAAAGCTATCTTAATTTCTGTGAGCTCTTTCATCCTTTAGAATTAGAGTTCTTTCATCCTTTGCAGTCTTTAACCTCTTTTGTGAATAAGGCCTCCTTGCAAATAACATGACACCTATATAAATTAAGTACCCATGAAAGCATTCTATCTTTTTATTAAAAACTGCTAAAGCCTTTCCAAATTGGAAATTTATCCTCTTCCAAAATTGAGACAGAGACCATCATTATTAAAGCTGTAGTTCATTATTTTTTCTGAAGCCTGAAAAAAATCCTAGCAAATACAAAATCAAAGCTTTCTTGGTCAAAGATTAAACTCCTTTTCTAAAACTTGACTTTGATGCAAAGGCATAAACAACAGAAAGTAACCTTACTAAAAATGCTGTTTTCTTTGTAATTCTATCTAATTCAGTATAACATGTAATTCTTTAAATAGACACATAATTTAATTTTTATATAATTTTGAAAAATACTTTCCTACTGTAATGAAATATCTGTTATTTCTCCCTACTGATCAGCGAGTATTAAAGGAGAGTAACAAAAGGAAAACACTATGACATGCCTTTCAAAATACTTTGGAGTGTATTCTTTGAGGTATCTTTATTCATCTTTAGGTCGAACACAAAAACAAAGTGACCAAAACTCTGCTATGTCAACAAGGGAAAGCTGTCTTATATCCACCAGCCACTTTTCGAAATGAAGACGACAGATTTCAGCCTGCACCAACTCCACCACAGCAACCTTATCTTTGCCCGGTTGCTATGGCTGCTTCCCGACAGGCCAGTGCTTTCTGCTCTCCAGACCTGTTTATGACAGACTAAGGTGTTTCCTATTATGGTGCCTGTGTCTGTCTGTACAGCTCACCCCTTCCAGTAATAAGCCCAGAGGCTGCAGACCAGAGACGCTGACGGGAACCTGAGCAGGCCTTGGGTAACACTGCACAGGATGCTCCTAACAGGCCAACCAACACCTCTTTTCCTCCAGGGTAGCAGGGGAATATTCAGATATGTCAGTTTTGGTGGAAACAAACCATAAGAAGAATGTGGTTGCTCAAGCAGGTACAAAGGAGAGAACACCGTTTAAGGCTATCAATATGACCTGTATGGCTTTTGTTAGTTTACTATAAACTTTTAAGTTAAATGAGATGCGACTAATATGAGCCTAAACTATGCTAACATGTTTTTTAGAGATAAGGGCCAGTGAGCAGAACTGATATTCTTAAATGGGAAATGATCAGGTTTCTTGTCAGTGGAAGAAAAAATACCTTTCTTGTAAGATGTCAACTATTGCACATAGACTCCAAGGTGAGAATAGTATTTACATGAACAAACATCATGCGTATGGTACTAATTATGTGACCAAGTACAAAATGATATATTGATACTCACTGGTTTTGAGTCATAAGGCCTGTAGAAGCTTCCTCAATGCTTCTAGTGCATGGTAGAAAATTCACTGTTTATGTACTTGAACAATTATTGAATCTATCTACTTATCAGAGACATGGCTTATAAACATGAGTGGGAAAAAAGTGTATTCCACCCATGATTTGAGTATGAGTTAAGGACTTCACAGATGGTCCCAAATGATGCAGAGGCACTTTAGGAAATGAACTACATAAGAAGTCAAGAGATTTCTCACTACACAGGTGGAGGTGGACAAGCTTTAGGCCTAATTTTCCAACTCAGACTAGACGAGTTAGACAAGTGATGGCTTTTTCCTCTTTAGTGCTAACACATAAATAAGGCTTGGGGTCTGAGATAAATAATGGATTAAAGTAACAACGATGCTTTGAAATATTGATCATGCTAAGTACTACTAAAACTACTGAAAAAGTAGTCAGGAAGCGATTATACGTATTTTCACTTTATTAATTTATGTTACTTCTACTTATATGACATTAGAAAAATTAGGGTAAATTCAACTCTTTGACCAAATATTTAGTAAATTACCTTGCAAAAGGCCTGACAAACACTAAAATGGAAACTATTAACCATAAAGAAAGAACTGTGATCTCCTAAGCCCTCTTAGGTAAAATTAACTTTACTTCCTCAGATTGATCAGTAATGATTCCTACAATACTGAGAGCAGAAGCATTTAAAGCTGCATTTCAAGGATCACCACAATACCATTCACACATGTCATCCAATATTTATTGAGCACCTACTCAACAAGGTCTGTGTCTGATCTTACTGAGGCTGCAGAAATAAGACTAATGACCTAATGTGCAATGTAATAAGAATAAACCCAAGAAATAAATAATGTACTAAGAGTTGAAAGAACTACAAATAAAGCCCTGTAGAAGGTCAAAGGAGGAGACATTACCCTGATTTGGGGAGGCTGGGGTAGCAGACATGGGAGAAAATACAACAGAAGAGGCTTCATAGAGGAGGGAACATTCCAGACAGCACTTAAAGGATGGTTAAGGTTTGGTTCAGAAAAGTTTCAGAGTTACAGAAAAATTGGGAAGGTAAGCAACATTATTATTAACTGATGGCTCCACTTTATTCATATTTCCTTACTTTTCCCAATGTTCTTTTTATGTTCCAGGATCCCTTCCAGGGTAGCACGTTGCATTTCATTATCTCCTTAGGTTCCTCTTGGTCAGGATGTTTTCTCAGATTTCCCTCTTTTTCATCTTAACAGGGTTGCCGAGTACTGGTCAGGTTTTTGTAGAATGTCCCTCAACTTGGAATTACCTGATGTTTTCCTCATGACTAGAGTGGGGTTCTAAGTTTTTTGGTGGGAAGATCACAGACGTAAAGTACCATTTTCAACAGATCGTATGAGGGGAAACAGTGCCACATGTCTTAATCACTGTTGATGCTAACTCTGATGATCTAGCTGAGTTAGTGTGCGTCTGGCAGGTTTCTCCCCAGCGAGCTACTCTATTCCCTCTTTCCATATGGTACTTTCTGGAAGGAAGTCAATATGCACAGCACACACTTAAGAAGTGAGTAGTTTTATGCTCTCCCTCTTTGAGGGGGAGTATCTACATCAATTATTTGGAATTCTTCTGCATAGGAGATTTGTCTATTCCCCTCATTTATTTATCCGATTAAGTATTTATATCAAATATGAACTCATGGATTAAAAAAAAAGATTTTGGGTTACAATCCAACACTTGTTTATTTTCTTGATCAACGACTTCAAGCTCTGGTAATTGGGAGCTCTCTCATGAGTTTGCTCCTGCGTCCCTTTGATGTGTTCCCATCAATGTGGAGTTCTGTTTGTGTGAGCACCTCTTTACCTTCAGGCACTAGAACATGCTGCTGTCTCATTTCCCTGCCCCAGTTCTAGAATTCACTATTTCTTCAAGAACTTCTGATACCCGTGACTGGAGAGTGATATTAGAAACCAAGCTGAGGGTGCTAGGGGTGTTCATTGCTGCTGATGTATCACTGTTTTAGGGTCTCTCAGTGGATAGGACAGGGAAACATTTGTACATATACTAGACAGGCAAGGTGTTGAGAGGTGCAATGACATGCCATGTCCTTAAAATACTTCTCTTAGCACAAAATACTAAGAAGCGATTCTGTGGCTGGGTTACTTTCAGTCTCATTCAGAAGAGTAACAGGGATACATTTCATTTAGGAAAGGAACTGGCTCAACTATCCTCTACTGCTTTATGTTTTATTCCTCCTAGAAACAGGTCAGAGACTTTTAGATATTCCTGTAAAACTTCAGTCCAGGCTGATGGACTATTCTGTAGACTTATACAAAGAAGCAAAAGGTAATCTCCTTGAAAAGTCATTGATGGAGGAAAAGTGAAAAAGTCCAACAGTCCTCCATGGCTAGTAGTATCATCATTAGGCCACCATTCCCTCTTAAAGGCTCATTGGAAGTGCAAGTATTAGGATGGCAAAGAAACACCTTCTCTAGCTCTGAACCCCACAAACTAAGAAAAGATGGATGATGGTATTCCTTTATAGACAGAAATAAATGATTTACCATTACTGAGTAACCACAATGTTCCTGACTATCTACACAATTTCCATTTTTTAATTCATTACATTTTCACTGCGATGATTTAACAGACAAGGAAACCAAAGCACAGAAGACAAACCGTCCAATTTACAACTAATAAAAGGCAGACAGCGAATAAAATCCTGGTAGTCTGGCTATGGGAGGGTGCTCTAAATCCATAGACCATTCTGCCTGAGGAACAAGTGTCTAATAAATGAAAGATTCCTGATGATAAAATTAGGCATTTTCTCCTCTAGTGGGGAGATCCCATTAATGGCAGAGAAAGAAAACCATAGGCTGTTTAAAACAATTTTTTCTAACCCAAAATGACTTACACAATTGTTCTTGCTGCCAATTTAGAATAAGCTATCTAGATGTATGCCCAGTGTCTGTGAGTGGTAAGCAAAGTGCTTTAAGGTGGTGTACATGAACATTTTCTCATTTTGCTATATATTAAATTTTAATGTATACTAGATAAAAAATATAATTAGGACTTCAAATCCATGATTTTATGTATATCCTTGCTTACAATGAGGCTTTTGGGTGGGTTTTTACAAATAAAAAATAAATACTTTAAATAAAAATAATCAACAGATAGCAATTATGAATGGACAAAGAGAGTCTGGGCAACACTAGGTTAGCCTGCTATTTATTAAAGAATAGAAATATCATTATTTTTCTTCTAAGAAATCTTATTTTCTTGCACTGCAAGAGTATAATCTTTTAAAAAATATATTCTAGACATTGAATAACTTACAGGTAATTTACTGAGCACCCAGAATGTGCTATGTACCAGACTGAGCTTGGCATACATTATGTCTAATGCTCTCAACAACTTTTCAATTTTATTTGCCCCTTTTACTATCCCCATTTACAAAGGAAGAAATTGAGATTCAGAGACGTGAGGCACATTGCCCAAAGTATTAGGTAGGAAGCAGCAGAGCTGGAATATGAAACCAAGTTCATGTGACCAAGAGTATCTAGGTTCTTTCCACTCCACATAGCTGCCATAGGTGTCACAGGAACACACACAGGGCCAGAGCGAGTGTTGTTCATCCTCATCAAAGTTTGTGCACAAAGTATAGCAAAACAAAAACAAAAAGCGCAGGGTACTAAACACAAATAAAGAAAAATAATCCATTAAAGATAAAGTATTCTCTCTTAAGTGTAAAGGATGATTAACCTGTTATCATTCAATTTAAATAATTTCTTAATGAACAAAGCAGAATTGTTTGTTGTTGTAATCAACATCAAGGAACAGTACCAAGCCCTGTTAGAATGCATAAAAAACAACCCCCACCATCTTGAAATGTCTTTTAAAACTAATGTGAATATTAAAATAAAAGGCTATTCATCTCTCTATTTCCTAGAAAGATCACACACTAATAGAGCTAACTACACTGTCACAACAAATGGCCAGGTATAGCCAACACCCACCTGGCAGTGGTAGGTCTCCCCAAAATAAGCCCCAGCTATTTGCACTTTTCAAGGGTTGTTCTCCTTTTGAAAGAGAGAAAATTAAATTCTACATATTTTATGGATTACCTGAAAATCCTAACATTTATAGCATTTCATATCTGCCAGATATATGTATCCTGAGAGCTACAAATTATGTGACTATCGCAAATCTTTAATTGAACACATTATCTATTGTCCTTGTTATTTGGCAAAGGAAGTTTGTTTAATCTTCCATAACATTGGGAATAGTACTATTTTATCTTGGCTAAGTTTTTGTGTTGAAATTTCAAAAAAAAAGAAAGAAAGAAAGAAAGAGAGAGAGAGACATAGTTCATAACACTTTGAGAAGGAAGTTACCTCTATTTTATCCTGCAATTAAACTAAAATGTAATAAATGGAGAGCAATTCCCTTAGTGATGACTAATATTTTGAATGAAAAATTATTTTTTATAATTAAATGTCAGAGATATTTAAGTTTACTGCTATGAAATACTGATTGATATAGCAACTGAGTTGATAGTAACAGAGACAGCTTAGGATTTGTTTTATTCCATAGTGTTTTATTAAAGTCAGGGGCTTTATATTCAATGAAACATAAAATTTCTTTTAAAAATGGTTTCCTCTATCTATTATAACCTAAAATAAAACAAAGAAAGTATTTTTTCCTACATTAGTCATAAAGATTGAGAACAAGCATTCTCAATCTTTCATAATAACTATGGTACATGTGTAAACTACATAAATCTTTGCCAAATCTACTTTTGTAAGTAAGTGAAAAAGCAGATAGAAAATTCCAAACATCAATAAGTTGAGTTTCTACAGTTAAAGGAAATACCTCTTTTAAAATTTAAAGTTTTTTCTTTAGGCATCTTTATTGATTCTTAACAACTCTCTTACAACTATATCTATAAATTTTATTACTTAAATGTAGAAAATGACTGTTACTTGCTATTTGCCCTTCAGTTTCCTTCTTAGCAAAAGTTATGCATTTGTTTCTGCTCTGTTATACTCCCGAAATGCTGAAAAGCTTAAGACTTAGCTACTACTGTGAATATCCTACATGCAGTTCACCATCCCTCTTTTCCAGAAGAAAATGTATCAGCAATCACAGAAAGCTCTAGTATCTGTACGTTATGTCTGCACTGACTATTAAAAAGCAGCAGGGGGAGTAGGCAATAAAAACACTAAGGAAAAGCTCCCCAGAAAAGCAGTTTAATTTATAGGCCACAGAAACATGATAGAGATATTTTCTAAAAAACAAAAAGACAAAATAAATTCCATAAAGTAATGACCACCTTTGCAAAGTTGGCCTATATACAATAATACACCTGGAAAGAACTGAAAAACTTTAAGTCTCTTAGAAGGACTCTTGAATCCTAACTTCAAGATAGATTTTTTAGCTTGAGGCACAGTAGTTTTCAGCAACGACAAGACGAAGAATTGACCCAAAATTAGGAGGGAAAATTTTTTTAGGGTGCATATTCTGAGGGGAAATAAAAATGATTTTGTTTCTTCCTTCAAACATTACTGCTCTTACATTGGAGGCCTGGTGAAATGGGCATTAATAGGTCACGAGTAGATAAAGTTATAGGGTTGTGTAGCACAATCCTAGAAAACTCTGGGGCTTAGATTCCTGGTCTGCTCTCCTTGAATCTTCAATTGACTTTCCATAAGAGAAGGTAACCAAAAACACTGTGAAACTACTCTGCATTATAAACATATAAAACGGTATTTTAGCTGAGCAAAATCTGTACCAAAGGATAGAAATGTGTCCACCAATCCCAGATTATGTTTCACATATTCTAAAAATTAATAGAACTGTGTTTTCAGTTTCAGAGAGAAAAAAAAAATATTTGGCTCTACTGTCTGGAATTCTGTAACTAGAATTTAAGAAAAGACTTAACGTCTAATTAGAACGCCAAAATGTGTATGTTTATACTATACCAAAAAAGGATAAATATAATTTAAGCATTTTTATAATATAGAAATACACATTAACGTTATTAGATAATTTCATTATGAAAGTTCATGAAACTTAAAATATCAAGCATAAATTATAACTGAATTATAAAAAACAAATAAACATATTTTAGCCAAGTAAGCAACCAATGAAGTTTGACCTAAACCTCAAATAATAATACCAACAAAAACAGGTATAGTGCACTATTGTCAGGCACTATTTATTAGCTAGCTATTTTATCCCTTTAAACTCCTGCCTTGACCTTTCTTTCTTTCTTTTATTTTTTAAAAAGATTTTAGTTATTATTTTTAGAGAGAGGGGAAGGGAGAGAGGCAGAGAAGGAGAGAGACATCAATGTATGGCTGCCTTTCACCTGCCTCCAGCCAGGACCTGGCTTGCAACCTGCTTATGTGCCCTGGCTGGGAATCGGACCAGGAACCTTTGCGTTCACAGGCTGGCATCTATTCACTGTGCCACCAGCCAGGGCTTTAACCTTTCAAAATAGATATTGTGTCCATCTTATGCCAAGGAAATGTAAAGTAAAAAAGTTTGTCATTTCTCTAGTGTAGCTCAGCTAGCAAGAAACAAAACTGTGATTCAATTTCTGTCTGTCTCCAAAGTTTTGAGACCTCACCAAAATCTCCCTCTACTGTAGCGATGATGTTCTAAAGGAAATCTGTACAAATTTCAGGCAGATGAATGTGTTTATAAGGGCAAATAATACAGATTTAACTACTCATAATAAATGCTGCCTGGAGCCTCTTACCCTACTGGTACAAGCATCCTGTATGTATTATCACCAACTCTGGCCTTGAACAAGAATTCAGTAACTTTCCTATCTCAATACCATCAATAAGCATTGTGTACATTACAATACCAATAATCAGGAAATATAGCTAGTTGCTTCTAAAGCATCATTTAAAAAGTGCTAATAATTTAGACTCATTTCATCAAGATTTTACAAATATTATAAAATATCTGTTAACCCAATTTGCTAAGTGAGTTTGAAGACTCAATTTCCTTCTTCTTGATATCCAAATCCATCTTCATAATAATCACCAGAGATACGGTGATTATCTGTATAGTCCTCTGTATAATCACTTACAAATCCTGATCCTTACTAGTATTTTTATTGTTATTTTAATCTATTAGAGTGAATTTTAAAAAGCCTTAAGAGAAGAAAACAGAGAAAGATGTCATGACTTTTCATTTTTTTCTTTTCCTTTTTTTTTGACTTCATTTGGGTCATGACTTTTCAAAGGCAAAGAGAAAATAACCTGAAAACATTGGCTGGTTCAAACAAGTACATGTTAAAAGAATGGATGGTAATAAAAAACATAACCCAAAGCTATGTTTCAGACTTACTCATTCATACTTAAGAGATACCAGACAACCTAGTGACCGTGTGATAAAAGCTGTCACAATTCCAGTTCACTCATGGGGACCTTCACCATCAGCTGCTTCAACTCAGTTTACAGCTCACGTAGATGTGTGACTTAGTTGTGATCTTGTTATCAACAGAAGGGTCAATTTACAACCTTTACCAAGACCTTTTTCTTTTTTTTTTTAATGCTACCCAGTTTTTATCTATAAAAAGTCACATGAGTTTAGCACTCATTTAGAAATGAATGGGTTAAAAAAATGAATGGCTTAGACATGAAAAGTTTAAGCAACAGCTTCATTGGAGTTAAAAATTTTTAATGTTAAAAATAAGTGTCCTGCCAGTAATCATTCAACTGTAAGACATAAACACTGCTAGAATGATTACATTTTCGAAGTCTTTTTTTTTTAATATACCCTAGTTTACACTTCAACCAAATATACACTCACCTCTCATACTAAACCTGTAAATTAATGTAAAGTTTAATTTAGGGTCCTTCAGAGTGAAATAAAAAAAAAATTGCCCATCTTATGTGGTGCCTTTTAAAGAAAGGTATCATTTTGTGCAATTATTGTGACCTAAAGTTCTCATTATTTTATCTTAAGCTGTAGATAAATTAATTATTTGACAGTTGCCATGTATTGTATTAATACATTACCAGAGTTCACATTAACTTTTAAATTAAAAGACAGGTCTTGCCATTGAGAGCATGGATTTTGGGGAAAGTAATTGTGGCTGCTTAGGCTCACTTTGCTGAAAAAGTATAGTCAAATCATCTTGAAAACACAAACAAATGCTTGCACGTCTCTTTATGTACCTGCCAGTTCTGGCTCTTTCTTTTATTACACAAAATTAACCAGAGAAGAGAATTAAGAACTCAGGCCCACTGCAGAATGGCCCCATTCAGCAGGTAGGCCAATGAAGATACTCAGCTTATGTCCACTGCTATTATGAATCAAATTATGAAAGGACGATTTCTATTTTAGAAATTTAATAAATGAACTAAGAATTCATTAACTGTATGAGAAAATGGCACCTAATACCACTTCAGGGAGTAGGAAAGCGATAATTGATCATTTTGATGAAGAGCCATACCAAATTTAGAAATGTGGCCCAAATGACAAAATAAGATTCAGATTTGATCACTGGTGTTCATAAGGGTAAGTCAGAGTGCTTGTGGGTAGGTTAGTCCCTGCAGACTGTGACTGGGCAGTCCCTTGTATTTTATTTGAAGGTTAATGCTTCACTTAAAAATAATGCTGTCAACAGATAAGACAAGTAGCTGACATGCCACGGTATTTTAAAAACTGCATTAGAAAAAAACAGGTGGGATATAAACTACAGTAAGCTAAAAAAAAATCATCACTCTTTGAAAAATATGTGCACATAAACAGTAAAATTGTATAACCTTACTGACCTTGAAAATAGGTAGCCCTAAATGAAGTATCTTTAAGAGGCAACCGTTACTAGTTGTTACACAGAGTTCCCAGTCTTTACTGACTCTCTCAGCCATTTGCATCCAGTACGGGCATGTCTTCTTTCCTACCCCCTTAGTCAATACTCATAAAAAACATGCACAATTATTTCCTTACACATCTAAAGACAAAAAACGGGAATTCCAAAAATTACAGCAAAACACAGACACCACTCTACTTGCTTTACAGCTGTGTGGGGCTGAAGGTTACTTCTCAGCACCTGGGCATATTTGGCATAAAGATCATAACGAATTTTCTCACTTTGCTGACGTTTCCTCTGGACAGGTATGGCCAAGTGGACATAGAAAGGCTCAATTTTTACAGGGTCCGCTGACACCTATAGAGGAAGGCTAAGCTTCCAAGTTCAGCGTGAGAGAGGACAGGTGGTGACACCCAAGAGATTGCACTGACCTCCAGCAACTCTTGGGAATCCCAGGCATACCCTTCAACACGCAACGCCAGTGGACCCGGCTGGATTTCTGCAGCAAGGGCAAAGTGTCACTTTGCCTCCTCCCCAAAACCACTGTGTCCTAGAGGGACTGTACTCAAACTATGCCAAAGCTACTTTTGCAAAATGTTTAATTTATCTGGAGTGAATGGAAGAGAGAGGGGTGGCACAGAATCAGGAACCTCCTTCGGAGGGCGCAGACCGCCAACATGCAGTATGACCAACATCTGTATCTATTTCCAGGGGCCACAGGGACGGGTGGCTTCACCAGTGTGGGCATCGACAGCCTAGGGACCTCGGCGAGAGCACAGCAGGGGCTTACCTTGTTGGAGGCCATCTCACTGACGGAGTGCCTGGTCTGCAGGGTCTCTAGCTGGTCCAGACACCAGTCCAGCTCCTCCAGGGTCTCGCTGGCCAGTTTCTGGTAGGCCTCCTCTGCGAAGAGATAGGGAAAGGGGGGCTCAGTTCTGAAGCGCTTCACGGGGCTGCCGGCGAGTTCAAAGGGCACCATCCTGCCGTACCCCGCCATGCTCGGATGCCCGGTGCCCGCACATGAGGGCGGCTCCTTCATATTGCTGAGCCGGGCACCGCGAGGGGAGCCGAGGCTCTGCTGGGCGGGCAGCGGGCCTCGGGAAAGCACGGTCTCTCCAGCTTGGCGTTTCGGTCCAGCGTCCAGGGAGGGCGCGCAAAGTGCGGCAAGCCAACTTTGACGCCGAGGCAGGACAAAAAAGACCACGCTGCGACTTTGAGACGGTGCGGTGGGCCAGAGTCCTAGTCCTTGAGGATGACGAAGGGGGTGGCGCGTGCGCCTCGGAGCCCGCCCCGTGGAGGGAGCGACTGGTCCGCGCCCGCTCTCCCAGGTGGCCAGCCCCAGCAGCGTCTCCGTGCGCCCCGCCTGCCGAGCCTTCACTCAAAGCGAATGAATCAGCCGCGGCTGGGTGCGCAGCCACCACGTTTCCTGTTTTCTTTCTCAACTCCTCGGGCAGCGCCGCTCCATCGCGGCTGCTTTCCGGGAACACTCCCCCTCACGCCCCTCTCGGCCCACAGCGTGGCTGGCCCCTGCACGACTCTCTTACAAAAAGATTCCGAAATGCCAAAGCCCGCCCGAGCCCCCCTCCGCGTCCTTTCCCGCAGCCTCTGCCCCCGCTGCCCCGCCGCAGCATCACTCCGCACAGCCGGGCGCCGCTGGCTTTGAAGCCCCGGCGGGGAGGCGCGGCGCGAGCTGGTGCGACTGTGGGGCTGCTATGGGGCTGTGCGAGGGGAGCGGCGGAAAACCCGGCGTGGAGCGCCTGCCACCCGCCGCCTGCAGCCTGTCGCTTTGGGTCGTGCCTGCGGCGGGGCTTAAGTGGGACCTGGCGCGCACGCGTGTGCGCGCGCGGCCCCGCACCTGCCCCGGGGGGACCCCGAGCACCCGGTGGAGCTGCCGCCCCGCCCCCGTCACCCCTATCGCCAGAGCCTCATCGCCCCCATCACCGGCTGCTTTCTGGGAGGTTTTGCGGGAGAGACCGATAGGCTGCACACACAAGATTATTTAGAACCCACTCAACCATTTCTGAAGGTTGGGATTTTAGGGTTTTGGAGCCTTCATTTGAGGGTTTAGGATTTCCTACTTCAAGGGGGAAAGAGTGAGTGGATATAGGAATAAAAGAATGTCTATTAAGACCAGTAAGTAGTCTTTCAGATTCTTACTAAACACCAGACTAAATCTGGGGGCAGACATAAACAGCAAACAACAACATGCAATGTTGTGAGCTGGAACTCTTTAGGAGTCTCAGATTTGACAATATGTTGTAATGCACATTCAGAATGGTCTAAGAGTTATTTATCTGAAAGCAACAGCAATGGGAATGCACCACATGGTGTAGGCATACGTGCTCCAGTTTTCTGGAATTGCAAATCAGAGACCAAGATGGTCTTGTGATGCCAAGGGAGAATGCCTAGAAGGGTTTTTCTATTCACCATGCACAGAATAAACTGCAAATGCGAGGAAATGAAAAGACCATATACAAAGGCATTATACAAAAGCCAGTCCTATTTACAAAAGCTGACCCTGGGGACCATGGGCACTCTCCATAAACAGATCAATTGAGGAAAACTTCACTACCGCAGCATGGGGATGAGCAGAGGGGGCGGGGGTCGTACAGGGTGGGAAAAATCCAAACTCCCGAGCTCACCTATTTTCAACTAGGGAGAATAATACAGTAAGAGCTTACATGAGGTCAGATGAGTTTTCTTTGTCTTGGAATCTATAGGTATTAAAGGAGAAAAAAATCCTGCCTTTGAAATTGAGGTGCTATGAATGATTAGTGGCACATCAAAGAATTTCGCTGATGGAATCTCAGGTTCTTGGGATTTTCCAGATAGGTTTTATATAAATTTGTAAAAGTTAGGATAACTTTCCATATAGTATATGTTACATGTACCATGTGGCTCATTGTTAGCAAAAATTCTTGAACTGTTGCTATTTACTTAGAGAACTCTAGGCTAAAATTTGCATCTTCTATTATACTAGTTTTCTTTCCTCTACACCAATCTCTGTAAACATATACTTGAGGTGAACAAACACCTGCCTAAACATTGCCAGGTGAGTTATAAAGTGTAAGACTGGAGATTTTTTTTTTAGAAGATTTTATTCATTATTTTCAGAGAGAAGGACAGGGAGGGAGGAAGAAAGGGAGAAAAGCATCAACGTATGGTTGCCTTTCACCTGCCTCCAGCTGGGGACCTGGCTGGAGACCTGGCTTACAACCTGGTTATGAGCCCTGATTAGGAATTGAACCAGTGACCCTTGGGTTCACAGGCCAGTGCCAATCCAGAGGCACACCAGCCAGGCCAGACTGGAGCTTTTATCCCTAACAAAAAGAACAACCTTGAAGATAATTTTAAATAGTAAGTATATTTTATCTGTATTGCTTGGCCCTGATTATAAGCATATAAAAATATAACATGCTTGTAATAAAAAATTGAAACATTCCCCAAAGATGCAATGTAGAAAGTTCCTTAAAATCCCATACCCTTGAGATCAGAAATAAGAATAAGCCTATGACCATAACACATTTTCATTGTACCTCATACCTTCCATCTGCAAGCATAGCAGTACCTACTTGTCATGGTGGTACATCTACCATATGGTTTTGTTTTGTTTTTGGTTTTTTCATCTCTCTACTATATAAAACAGAGATGTAGGAAGAAGAAACTGACTTATTTTAGGTCATTCATTTGTCCATCATTAGCACATCCAATGGGTTAAAGATGCAAAACCGTTGCAACTAGAATTTTTCCACTGTTATCTTTCCAGTCACTGGTTACATCAGAAGCTGGGAACTCCCTCTCCATATACTGCTGAGGCTTAGCTTTTCATGGTCTTCCTCCCTGCACTCTAATTCTTTCAAAGTCTGAGGTACATAATCCCCTACCATCTTCACCAACTTCTCAAAGCTTTTCAGAAATACTGTCCTTGGGTCTAACAGGATGTGGTACCACATATTACACTTCAGTGTTTATTTTTAATTGTACTAGAAATGTAATTCAGGAAAGTTCCAATGCTTCGAAACATTATGCACTTAAAGATAGGATTCCCTCTTAAGAAGGCAGTGCAGGGACAAGAGTGACACTTTATTTTAAAAGATCTACTTTATGCATATAGATGTATTTTAAGTTCTAATATTTCCTGCATGTACAGTTAAATCTGGAGGATGAAAAAAATGAATAGAGCACATCTACTTATCAATAAGAGAATAGTTACTCATCACAGAGTCAAGAACAGTTTGTTCTATAAAACTGTTCTCAAATAAAGAGTTATTGTTGATACTAGCATAGAGCTAATACGACTACTTTTTCCAAATTCCTAGGTTTAAAGGCAACATGGCTAATCATACCTTTTCATGATCATTATTAAAGCTCAACTTTTAGGAATTTTAACCCCAAATGTTCTAAGAAATTGAGTAACTGACCTTTTCATCCCTACTAAAAGGGCTAGTCTATGTGGAATTGCCAGCTATCTTACAGGTCTTTGAATCACCACACCAAACAGCACATCAAAAATGTCATCAATAGCACAAATAGTGAGCTCTTGTTTAATTATGGATTTTATCAAAAACACAAACTGTGTTCATTAATAAAATACTTTTCTCCCCAGAGAATAGTATTTACTGTGGCACTACTTGAACATGTGTGAAAACTCTTCTGTCCGAAATTTTGCTAAATCAAGGAACTACAGGGAGAAAAACTCCCAACCAACATTGTTGGTGAAAGGCTATAAAAGTTAGGACACAGCTATGGAACTGCAACTAAGAAATACTGTGAACCTTTGAAAGTCCCCTCCTACAGAACCACTGGTTTCCTTCAAGGCACCCTTGAACTAAGTAACACCCGTGGTTTTACAGAGGATCTTCTGTGAACAAACAGTTCTCAATTCTTGCAGGCCAGCACTTGGCTTCTGTCATTGTGATGTGATCAAGGGTTCCCCTGACACATGGTCTGAAATGGTGCCAGGGGCTCTAGGAGAAGATGCTGAAGCAGCAGCTTCCCTTTGCGAAGGAAAAACGTGATCGCCTCAGAGCCACAGCAGTTAGCTAGGGGTTGAGGTCATTTTCTTGAGAAATGTTTAGCAATTACTCTCACCCACAACTTAGGCAATGTTGACCATTGAAGTCGAAGGATACATGCTACATGATGTGTAACTGTGAACGCTGGCTTCTTTGTCAACACTTGAATGACTAAAGGTCTGTGTACGTTTGTCATAATTTCTAGATAGGCCTATTGCTATAAATGAAGAGAATAGGTCCAAAAAAAATCACTTAATATGAACACCATTTGCTTACACTTAATTAAAAATAAATACAGTCCTGGCTGGTGGCACAGTGGCAAAGGCGCCAGCCTGTGAACCCAAAGGTTGCTGGTTCGATTCCCCAGCTAGGGCACATAACCAGGTTGCAAGCCAGGTCTCCAGCCAGGTCTGTAGCTGGAGGAAGGTAAAAGGCAACCATGTGGTGATGTCTCTCTCCCTCTCTGTCTCTCTCCCTACACTTCTCTCTTAAAATAATAAACAAAAAAAATTAAATATATACATACACACACATATATATGTATGCATATATTAACATATATATATATTTATATTCTATAACGGCTGATTTAGATTTTTTCTTAAAATTAAAGAAAACACCACGAAACAACTCCTAAAAGCAAACACTTACATATCTTCCTAATCAATTCCAGCTTCTCTCCTAATTCCCACCAAAATTTCTCCTCTATTCCTAAGGATGGAGGTGATGCTATTTGAAGTAGGCAGACCTAGAGAAAAATGATTTCTCTTTCACTGTGTATTGCTTCAAGCTAGTCACTCCCTAAGTTCACTACAGTAAAAGATTTTTTGCAGGTTAGCCCTAACGTTTGCTTACATTTCCCCCCCTCTATGCATTTTATCTGATGGGAAATACATGAAGGAGTTGGATTCATTTTCACTGTGTATATGTAACAGGTTTAAGCAGAGCTTGCCATGCCCAAGTGTATTCCTGGCATCAAAGTTCTTGTTTTGAAATATTTTAAAACCTTATGAAACATATAAAATTTCCCTTAGTACTTCCTCTAAAGGGAAGATGTGCATAATTTTGTGAGTTTTTTTCCTTTAATCTTCTCACTATGATTTTTTTTCTAGTGCTCTGCCTAAGGCTCTAGTAGAACTTTAAAATGAAATAAATACAAGGTTGGATTTCAATGACTTCTAGTACCATCAGTAAGTCAACTTCCAGTAGCATCAGTAATTTATTTAGCACCAACTATGTGTCATGTGCTTAACAGAGTCTCTAAAAACAAGATGATTAAAATAGCATGTCTCTTACTCAAGGAAAACCTAGAGTCTAGTAGTGGAACAAATTTCAGTGTACTATGTATTCTGAAAGAAGGAAACACAAGAGCTTTGGGAGAATAAGAGAGAGCTATTTACATCAGACAGGCACAGTGGTAGAATGGGAGAAGGCCGAATCCTAAAGAATGAAACAGGAAATAAGGGAGGGAGAAGGATTTTTAAGAGAAAACAATACGAGCAAACATGGACCTATATTCAATATATGTGTGCACGTGTATGTGGAGAAAGGAACTACCATGAGCAGGGCCTTACTCAGGGGAAAAGAGGCTGGAGAAATCCACAGACACTGGAAGTCTCACCAGACATCTGCAGGTAGGAGCTTGGGACTGAACCTTCAAGAGTAAGAACCACTGAGTGATTCAAAGTACTACGTGATATGGGATCTGATCTTATTTTGATGGAAAAATTCTAGGGCTCCATAATAAATGGGATGGAAGTAAGCAGGGATGAAGTCACTGAGCCCATTATCTTTGGCCATATTATTGGTAGAACAAAATTAATAATTTACGGAACATTTGCTTTTCTGATGATAATTCTTATCTAAGACAATTTCAGAATTAAATTCTACATGGGCACAAGACACACCAAGCATGAACAGAGAAAGACTTCCCAATGTGACTTGGAAAGAGATGGACTTCCTGCTCTGAAAAACTATAATCTTCTAGCCACCGAAATTTTAATCTTATACCATAACTGATGTCACCAGAATTTCTTTCAGGGAGAGAGCCTGCCTGTAAGAAAGTGTTTGATAAGGCTATGGAAAAAGACGGTGAGACTTAAGGAGCTCTGGTTTGGGTGGAACTAATCTGTGATCTTTTCCACATAGGAAAGGGCGGAACATGCCAGTTGCTTCAGGAGTGTACATGTGTGCGCACGCGTGTGTGCGGATATAAGGAGTCAAGCTGGTATACAGGGTAATTCCACCCTATCAATCTCCCTTTATTTTAAATAAAGTTACTGAAGGCATAAAATGCTCAGATAAAGAAGTTTGCTTTATCTTGTTTTGTTTTAAACCGGTGAAGGGACTGAGCTCAGAGGCTAGATTGGCCCCAACTGAAATGTCAACCTGAGTTGACTTGCAAGACAAGAGGCAAAGAAAGAGAAGAAAGCTTGAAACCTTGTGGAGCTCATTGTAAGAGTAAGGAGGGCTTTTGTTCAAGGAATTGGGGTTTGGCCCAAGTTTAATCAGACAATCAAAACTGGAGACTACCCACAACCAGTGTTCTACTATATGCAGTATTATACCTTAACCGAAACTGGAAGAATAGAAGGAGGTTGCAGTCTGTATCTCACTACATGCAAGCCTTAATTCCTGACAAATCATCTAATCCTTCTTAAACCTTCATTTCCTCACTTGGGGATTGGGGATAATAAAAAGTCCCTTATAGATTATTTTAGTTTAAGCGAGAGACCATGAGTTACATAATCTTGCATAGCTCACCTAATAGATTATTTTCCAGGCTCTGCACTAGATGCTAGAGATTTAGCAATGAACAAAGTGGTTGAAAGCTCTTGCCTCCTCTCAGAGCTTCCGTTCTACTGTGTAAGATGATCTGCTTTTATTGAATGCCTGCTATGTGCTAGGTATTGAATATGCCAAACGGAGGCAAATAACTTTGGGTTTCAGATGCTCATAATCCAACGAGAAAGACAATTTTGAATCAGTATGTAATTTGTCTGCTAAGCTTAGTCAAAAGGTATAAGAAAGCACAAGGCAGAGACCTAGGAAATCTCTGAAAGAAGGATGTTAGCCTCAGTCTCCCAGGATGAATTGAACAGTTAACTAGGTGAAGAATGGGAGGTGACATCTGAGAAAGAGAGCAAACATTTGTCTTTGCCAGTTAGAGAACACTTTGCAAGGATGTTTAAATAAGTTAATCTGCAATAAGGCATTTACTACACGAGAGGTTCCCTCCTCTCTCAGAGGTCCTCAATCCTAAACCAATTATGATTTTCCTGTCATCACCATCAGCCCTCAAATATCAACCAGTTCTGGGCTAAATACGAGTGAAAAAAATCTAAGATCCAGAATAGCCTTCACAAGATCACACTCAATCATGCACGGTCACTATGTATAAAAAATAGGTAAAAGAAAGGTTGGTTAATGAAAGAGCACCACTTACTATGAATTTGCTGGGAGGATCATTCCAGCATTTCCCAAAGAATGTTCAAATAAACATTATTCCTACAAGATACTCCTTACCAAAAGAATTCTGTGGTCAACAAGTTTGGAAAATGTTGAATATGTAGCCTATTTCCACTGACTTGTAACAGACTTGATCCTATCAAAATCTAGAGCTTCTACAGCAAAGAGAATTATCTAATGTCATTTTATAAGTATTACATAAACTTATTTGACATAGAATGCTTTTTTTCCATACAACTATCATCTTTTAAAGCATAGTTTTGAAAACCTAGTCTTATACCATGTCAGGTGAATCCAAAAATATAAACATAATACTTGAGTTTTGTAGGCTCCCATATATTTAAAATCCCCAATAAGGACCATTTATTCCCCCTTCTCAGGCCTTGATGTACTATTGAGAATAGTCAGAAAGTAATCATCCTCCTTCTGTTTCTTTCTATCTTTCTCTGTTTCCTTTCCACAGAAACAGAGTAGTAAAAAGAAAAAAAAAAATCCCATACATATTTATCGTACCTCTCTGATGTTCTGGTTGCTTTGAAATAAAAGAACATGAAAGATTTAGTGGCCTGGACCTGGGAAGGAACTTGTAATATCTTGCTGAGAAAACCAGACACATGACTAGCTGCTGCTTAGAGACAGTGAGACAGTTTTAGGTGGCACAGAAGTCATTCAGCTTGGGAGTGCTATTGTAGTCCAGGAGGAGGGGGCACTAGGACTGGAGTTAAGTGTACAGGCTTCCATGAGGTACCTGGATATATGATTTTGACCAAGAAGTCTGTAATTTGAATGGCTGTGGAAGGAGTCAGCTGGCATTCCGTTCAGGTAGAAGAAATGCCTGGTGCCTAGATAAGGGTTACATGTGTGGGTGGTAAGTAGCCTGGAAGGGGTGGACTCCTTGGAGGAGGAGAAGGGAAATAGAGCTGAATGCTTAAACGTGTGGCCTTGAGTTAATGGATGTTGTGGGAAGTGGATACGTGCACCGGTAGCCCGGGAGGAAACCATGAAGAAGGAAGGAGGAGGGAGATCAGTACCCTGATGCACAGTATAATGATCAGCAGCGCTCTTGAGTTATCCATTTCAGTGGCTGATCATGACAGTTATAAGCAACAGAAAGAGCGTGACAATGGGAACAGAGATCTAGGCTTAAATGCTGGCCCTGCAACTTAGCTACCATGCGGCAAATTTGGGTGAATTGTTTAACTTCTCTGTACCTCAGTTTTCTTTTTCATAAATAGGGCCGAAATACATTCCACAGAAGACTGCCTCCCACTCCAGGCCATTCTCCATATTTTAATTGAATGTTTTGATACCCGTATTTATTTTAGAAGGGAAGGGGAGTAAACTCCTATTAAAAGCAAACCTAGTATATTGTATATAATAATAAAAAACTCTATTTACAGTCTTTGTTTAAAAATAATGCATTTAAATTTAAGTGAAATCAATAAAAAGAATTACATAAAAACTCTCAGCCCTGGCTGGTGGCACAGTGGATAAGGTGTCAGCCTGTGAACCCAAAGGTTCCTAGTTGGATTCCCAGCCAGGTTCCCAGCTGGAGGCAGGTGAAAGACAACCATACATTGATGTCTCTCTCCCTCTCTGCTTCTTTCCCTTCCCCTCTCTCTAAAAATAATAAATAAAATCTTTTAAAAAACAAACTCTCCTACTTTCCTGCTGCAAGGGAGAAATAAGTAGAACACATAGATATGTAAGGTATGAGCTGTTTAACATGCAGATATTTTGTAAATTATTTCTCCAAGCATAGGTGTTTCCTTAGGGCACTAGAGGGTTCAGAGTTGAACACATAAAGCAGGGGTCACCCACTGATGTGCCTTTAGGAGCCAGACAGATCATGTGACTGAATGGTGTAGTCGATGGGGGACTGCCAGAGCAGTGGGTGGGGACTTCAGAGGGCACATGTGGGGGTGTTGGCCACCTGTTGCCAGATCTTCAGAGTTTTCAAAGAATCCACACAGTTGGATATATTACTGTAAAATTTATGTTTTTTTAAATTTTTGCAACTAATTAAAAAGTTAAATATTTTAAGGACCAAGCCAAAAAAAAAAAAATAAATAAAAATTAAGACCCATAGTAGTCACAATATCAACAGTCCTTAGCACAAGTGACAGAAACTGTCCTGAGAGTAGCATTTTAGATAAGCCCTCAAGGTAGTGAAATTAAGTGTTTCTGGAATCTGGAATGCTAATGTGGTATCACTGAAAGACTATGTTATTTGGAGTCAAAAGACAAGAGATTCCTTCCTTGGTTCAGATGGTTACTCAGGAATAACTTTGGCCAAATGATCTCAGCTGTCCATGGACCAACTGGACCCCTGGAAATGTCCTGTGAGGCATTTGGCCTGACCAAAAATATCTGACTCCAACGACCTAATAATTACTAACGACCCCACCAAATAGGGAGCACTGTTTTCCAAAGACTGCCATATATCCTAATCCTGTTATTGGCAAAGACGTAGGAAAAAAACAAAATTTCCACTTGGTCCTCATTTTTCTTTCTAGCTCTTAAGTTCTTACAAAAAAACTACTGGAAATCATAGCTGTTTTCTTCTCTTTTTATTTATTTATTTACATATTTAAAATAAGACTTTATTTATTATTTCCAGAGAGAGAGGAAGGGAGAGAGGCAGAGAGGGAGAGAGCATCAATGTATGGCTGCCTTTCACTTGCTTCCAGCCACAGACCTGGCTGGAGACCTGTCTTGCAACCTGGTTATGTGCCCTGGCTGGGGAATTGAACCAGCAACCTTTGGTTTGCAGGCCAGCACCTTATCCACTGTGCTACCAGCCAGGGCTTTTTTCTTTTTTTAAAAGATTTTATTTATTATTTTTAGAGAGAGGGGAAAAGAGAGAGGCAGAGAGGGAGAGATATTAATGTATGGTTGCCTTTCATTTGCCTACAGCTATGGAGCTGGCTGGAGACCTGGCTTGTAACCTGTGTTTTCTTTTTTGCAGGGGTCTTTTCCTTTTCCAATATCTCCTACATAATCTTATGTGCCCCAAAAACCTCTTGTATAATACTAATACTAATATTAATACTAATACTACTACTACTACCTCTCTTCACAGAAGACCATGTTCTGGATTTTCACTGCCTATAGGTTTGCATGCAAACTGCATTTAGACCCCTTAGAGCCCCAGCTGTCTTCACCATCCTCAGTGGTTGATCCCTGCTATATACCCCCATGTCTTGTTGGAGAGCTTCAGAGCCTCATCTCTGCATATCTAGTCATATTTGTCACTTGCTCGTCCAGTGCTTTCTTCCCTTTTTCTTTCCATCTGCTCTATTCCTGCTTTTCACAGGATAGTTCCTTCATGCAAACGTTCCTTCAGAGGAAGTTCTGCATAGAAGTGGATGGCGAGCTCTCCTTGTTCCCAGCAGGGCAGTCTGAAACGGAGTGATCCTGAGATCACTCACGGAGGGGGATGTTCAGGGGGAATGAAGAGTGGTGGATTCTGGAGTTGGAGGAAATCCACACATTTTTGTCTTTTGGTGTTACCAGGGGGTGAGTCCTTCCCACAAAGTTAGGAAACTATACATTGTTACAAGATTCATACCCGTCAACTTAAAGCTTGGGTTCAGTTAACTACCAAATACATATTGGTTCAATACCTGCTGTGGGGTAATCTGGCTCTCTAACGGGTGCTCCAAGAACTGAATTCAGGTCTCTGGCTTTAGGGAGCCCACGAGCTGGAGGTTCTGATCCACAAAGGAACGATGCTGGGGTTTCAAAAGCAATTGTGCGTGGAATGGCGGAAGCATGTGCAGGCCTGGAAAGCGGGAATCTGCACTCTCCTCCCCGGGGTAACTCACAGTCAGAGTTTGCAGACTCACTGGGGTTAGAGAAACAACGTGAGAACAACAGGAAGAGCGGGTCTGGTGGCTCCAAGGGAGGCAGGATCAGAATCAGCTCGTGGTACCAGGCCTCAGGCGCACCAGGCACAGAACATCGTTCTCTTTCCACTCCCCGGATTCTCTGCAGTGGAGGCTGAGGAGTGAGGGAGAGAAGGAGGCAGAGAACTGACAACCTCTGGGGTGAAGGAGGACAAAGTAGGTGTGAATCTGTAGGAGTGTAGGAAATCAACCCCACTGGAAGCTGAGGAAAGATCATATTTATTCAAAAAAGGACAATTGAAAAGGCAATTGTGGGAAGCAGCCGAGAAAGACGGGGGCTGCCAGGTCAGTGGGTGAGGAGAACCCAGCCCTTTGAGAACTTGATGAAATGTTGTAGCTTGAATTTCCCGCTTGGCTACTTCCCCTGCCTGCTTCTCTGTCCTCCTCAGGAATAGCCCCTCTACCTGAGTCCTGCTCTCTTGGTGAAACAGTGAGACCTTATAAATGAATTCATCAGGGCAAGTAAGCATTGCTAAGGTGATTCACCTTCAGGATGAGACCGGCACTTGCAGTTCAACTGTTAGGTTGCCCTCTGAAGGAAGGTGGCTGCTCCACTCCAGTTAAGCCCCTGCTCCAACTTTGACCTGCCCTACCCTCAAATTTCTTCCTTTAGGAACAAGGACAGAGGGTCCCTACTCCTCTTAGTCCCTGGGTGGATTGTATACTGGGTCATTCTGGGGCAAAAAGGGACTTGACAAAGACTGAAAACTCAGGAGAATCGTTTTTGGAGTGAGGTAGTCCCTGTTTCCAAACCTGAGCTTTGCCACCGGTGAGTGTGAGACCCTGACATAAACTAATTAACTTGTTTGAGCTTGTTCTCTAATTAGGAAAACGGGGAGCAGTACCTACATCACTGATCTTGAAGATTCAATAGGGTTCTGCAGTACTTGAAAAATAGCAAGTGCCCCAAAGATGATGATGATGATGATGATGAATTGGGTATGCAGGCACATAAAGATTGTCTGAAATTTCTTTAAATTATCCCCAGCTCACTTAGATGTTTCACTTGTCTCCCTGGCTGACAGAGAGTCTCTCTAGCCTTTATCAATGTGATTAGGAGCAGTGATCTTTGAAAGTGCTCTCACATGATTTATCTAATGAAACAAGGAAACCTTTCTCAACCAGACATCCTAAATCTCTGTAGCCTGCCTCTGCTGATTTGGCCTGACAGCTCAGGGCTTTCCAGGGGGAAGGAAACCTAAATGAGCAGCCGGAAAGTTGTCACTGAGTGACGAGTGCCTCACTAAAGCATCCTGTTCCCCCTGTTTATTCTGCTATGGGGTCTAGAATTAGCAGGAGACTAGGGAATCCAGGACACCCCCCCCCCCCAGGCCGTCCCCTCTAAAGGCAGATACTGGCAAATATTCTGTTTGCTGCATGACAGCCAAATCTGAAGTTAACTCTTCAAGTATTTAAATTACTAAACAATCTATCACGATGATTTATGTACTGCTAGACCAAATAACTCCACAGTGGCAACCACATCAAACTCTTTTTGAAATCTCTGGTGCTAAACCCTGCCTGTCACATACCAGGTATGTACTAAATGTTCTGTTGAATTGAATTGAATTGAACTGAATAATCATGGGACATCCCCTTTATTAAGTCAACCTTTCTGTAATGTTTCCAGAGCGACTAATGCATCGGAGGATCAATAACTAGACTTCGATGAATATGAACACGGTTTAGGGGCTTGTAAGCCTCACAGTCTGAGACACCATGGGATTAAAGTAACTTCTGTGTTGGGGAGAAAAAAACCCAGTAGAGTGATCCTTGTCTCCACGACTTTCCTCCTTGGTGTCCTACAAAATCATTTACTCTTCGGGTACCTAAAAACCTTACCACGTTTATTTATTTAGGTATTCTTATGTGTGGCCGGTGCATACATCCCCTTGGTTTGGAATTTACTAGGTTTATGTCTGTTATCCTAATGTAATTATGAATAGCACTGCTTTTCATCCTCAAAAGTACCCTAGCCTGGATGCTAAGAGAATTCATCACATAGCATTTAGTTGCTCAACTCCACCTCCCTGGAAGGCTGGGGACTCCACTCTGCCCAGGCTTTCCTTGCTGGAGGCACCTTTCTCTGTTGCTACTTTCCGGAGGTCTGGGCCCAATCCTAAAAGAACAGACACTTCTCTGTGGAGGGACTCTTGGTGGAACAACAATAAAACCAGTTCTCTAAATTTAAATCTTTCCCGTCACCTTGAACCTCTAATGAACACTAAGAAGCAAAGACGCCTTAATAATTACATCCCCAAATTTGCTGAAATCTAGAAGACATACCCATTTGAAAACGCTAATCTAGTAATTAAACTTAAGCTTCTCAGGTTAAACTGCACCTTAGTAATGCAGCTTATTTTGTGGAAATCAGTTAAGGCCCTCTAATGGGTTTTGGAAAAAATGGACAGACAAAAATTAAAACGTGGCTAGCCAAGGTAATCAGAAAGCTCACTTTATTCAGTCGATAACAAAGGCACTTTAATGGGTTCTTTTTACTATTGGGATGTAATTGTGCTTGGCTTTAATTTTTTGTAATGATGGGACAAATTAGATTACCTCATACTTTTAGGATAATTTGGCTACATCATGTTTTGGTGCTTCCATTAAACCCCATTGGGAATTAAATCAGCTCTGTGATTGCTCATTCTCTCTTATTTTGTGACATGTCTGCCTCATGTCAGCAAAATGGTAACCATCAAATACCTTAATCCCAGACATTGCAGTAGAGTTAAAAGAAATGATCTCCTTTGCCCCCCTCCTTTTAGATTCCCTGTTGGTAGTTATCAAATTTTGGCATGCCTGCTGACACAATCTTGTTAGAACAAGCAGAATGATTCTCATGTGAAACTTTAGGACTGTCTCTACACAAGCTCAAAATGTACCTGTGATTCAAATTTAGATGAGGGAATGAGTTGATAAGAACATACTGAGCCTCAAACAGTATTAAGAACACAAACTACTTTTATTTTGTGTTACCAGTTTCTCTTTTCCTTAATTCCAGGTGGACACGCAAGCTTTGAGGCAGGGAATCTCCTGCCACATATCATCAAAATTAATTAGTTATTAGTCTAGCATATTTAATCTTTAGGTTCTTACCCAGAGCAGGCAAGATATTCTAGCGAACCTATCGCAACTTTCCTGGACCCTGAGCTACTAAGCTCATACTGTAAAAGACCATAGTATAAACGACATTGCAAATACAGTGCGGCAGACTGACATTAAATATTTAAAACTCATGCATCATTATTAATAAGCAACAATGTTCCAGGGACTGCTGGCTGCTCTCTAACATTGGTGCTTTTCTTCCTCAGTTGTATTAATAAAGAGAAGTCAAAACAGAGAGAATTCCCAGACTCCTGTGTAGCCAGGTGTTGTTACTTAACTGTCCGCATAAATGGGCTGATAAAAGTGTTTCGCGGCATTTCAAAATCTTTCAATAAACGATACCAGTCATATATCTTACATCTGTCCTTCTTCATTCTTTTTCTACCGGTTAGAATATAAAGTTGATAGGTGGAGCAGGAGCAGCCATATTGGACCATGAGTTGAATTTAGGAATAAAGGGTACATCTAATAGCTTCCAAATGGAAGGAGTGTATGTCCCTAAAGATGCTATGGAACAAGGTTGCCACATTAACTCCAGACTATCTACTTTCAGATTGTTAACAGAATAAGCATCTATGTTCTTTAAGCCATGTCTATTTTAAATCTCTGTATTCATAGCCAAAGACAATTCCAACAAATACAGAGACCAATAACGAAACTTCAACTTCCCTTGATTTGGGACCATAGCTTAGTCTTGCCAGAAAGGAGTGTGTTGCCCTGGCCAGGTGGCTCAGTTGGATGGAGCATCCTCCCATACACCAAAAGGCTGTGGGTTCAATTCCTGGTCAGAACACATGCTTAGGCTGCATGTTCCATCCCCACTTAGGGTGTATGCGGGAGGTAACCAGTCAAGTTTCTTGTATCAGTGTTTCTCTTTTTCTTTCTCTCCCTTCCTCTCTTGCTAAAATCAATGAACATATCATTGGGTGAGGATGAAAAGAAACTGCTTTTTAAAAAGGAGTATGTTCACATAGGCCAGGCTGTAATTTAGATCTTGGATAACTGGTTGCCAGCTTACTGTAATTCAAAGCTATTTGTAGTAATAGATTACTAGTTAAGAGCTTTGAGAACTATCTGAAAATTACTTCTAGAAAATATGCCAAACAAAACCCTATAAGAATGACCCTGGAGCTTCGCTTAAGGTTCAGACATTTGTCTTTCTAGCCAGATTTAGAAGTCACTCCAGTCTGGAGGCCATTGGGAGGAACCAAAAAGAGGTTTTCCTGCCATGAAGAAAGACACTGTCATTTGGGGGAGGTACTTCTTCCCCCAACCCCCTCTAGTACTTACTTATACACTTGAGCACATGGATGTTTACACATTTTTCTGACTCAATAGCCTCTGAGCACATTGCTTGTGTTAAATCATTAAAAGCTGGAGGGTCTTTTCAAAATTAGTTCTTTCCATGATTTGTCATTGAAAGCAATGTTCTCTCTTCCGGCAAACCCTAGAGCCTTAAAACGAAATTCTTGTGGCTCCAAGTCATGTCTGAAAGTTTTATAGAATGACATACTGTGGTCATGTGGTTGGAGCACAAATACCTCTGAACGTACAATATTTTAAAGCAAAACAGTTTATGTGTAAGCTCCATAAGGTTATAGAAATGGCCACCTTATTTACTTCCCAATCCCCAGCAGGGCCCCTGGTATAAATCTGTGGAATGACTAAAGGAAGAGTCTGCCTGAGATAGTAAACTTATTATCTGCACACACTGAAGGCTCACCTCTGAATGTTCATTGTCACTGGATGTACACAGCCTGCAGCTGACCGCATGACTCTGCAGGACTGTGCTCCTATATTGTCCAATAGTTACCAAAGGACCCCTTCTTCATAAACTGCTCTAGCATCACACGTTTCTCCTCCAGAGAATTTTGCTGCACATTCTAGTTCTCTGAAGCACTGTTTTTCTCACTTACAAATCCGCATACATAGACATATTGTTGGAAACACTTGGATGGAGAAGGCTATGTATGCTCAAGTCCCCTTTGGGAAAAGCTGCAACAGGGAGAAATATTAATTACTAAAATTAAGTACATAGATTATGAAGCATAGATCTCAGTTCTACTTGTTAACAGCTGTCTAAATCTGCATTCAAAAAATAAGGTAGGAAATTAAAATAGTTACAAAAACTTTTTGGAGAGAGGCCTGCCACTATTTCAGTGAAGGGTTGATTACCCACAAGAGTCCTAACCACTCTCACCCCACTCAGCACTGCCAGCGCCTTCACCTCTCCATTGCATGCTGTCAAGTGGCAGGGTCAGGGCATTGTTTAAGTAGAAACTACTTCAATCTTTCAAACTCTGGGTTATGTGATTATATAAGGAAAACAGCATAAAAAATGCAGAAAGACAAAATGTTCTGTCTGTCCTAATGAATGTTTGGCTACCCCTAATGCCATTGATAAAATGCATCACTAGAGAACATTTATTTAGGGAAATCTTATTTGCATTAACTCATCTATTCTCCCTAAAGTTAGCGTTTAGTTGTTTACCATATACTTCCATGACATATTTGTAAATTTTAAAATGTTAGTGAGGCCCTGGCTGGTGGCCCAGTGAATAGGCGCCAGCCTGTGAACCCAAAGTCACGGGTTTGATTTCCAGTCAGGGCACATAACCAGGTGGCAAACCAGGTCTCCAGCCAGGTCCATAGCTGGAGGCAGGTGAAAAGCAACCATACATTGATGTTTCTCTCCCTGTCTGCCTCTCTCCCTTCCCGTCTCACCAAAAATAATAAGTAAACTCTTTTAAAAAAATAGAATAAAATAAATAAATTATATGCTAGTGAGATGATGTTTTAAAAGATAATACTTGAGTTGTTTCTTCTAGCAGTTTCAGTATCTGGATTAGAATTTGAGGTAAAAAGGTATAAATAAGTCATGCTACAATATTCAAAGGCAATAAGATGTTTGTGACTATATTGTAGTTAAATAGAATAGTGTCCTTGTTCTTGGGAGGTATTCATTTGAGGATGAAGGGCCATGATGTGTGCAGCTTTCTCTTAGGTGATTCAGAATAGTATGTGGATGTGTATGCAAAGAGAAAGAGAATGTAATAAAGTGTGTGAGGCAGAATGTTGACAATGGGTGAATCAGGGTGAGGAATATGCATGTGCTCTTTGTGGTATTAATGAAGCTTTCCATTGAATTTGAAATTATTTCCTCATAAAAGGTATTTTTAAAAGGTAATCAAAATGGGGACCATGACTAATTACATTATTTCATATTTGTGCATTCTTTCCTGCCCTCCCTCTGTACACACACTTCATGCATTCACAGACCCATAAGTGACACTTAACTGTACTTTTTTTGCCTGTAAATGAGTGTTAGCGTGTACATACATGAGAAATTTAGTCTTCTAATCACATATTCAGGCTCTAAGTGATTCTAAGAGACTTTTTAGACAATGCTTTGATTTTTAAGACAATTTCGAAGACATACTATAATATCCTTTCTTATAAACAAGGCTGCCCTTTTGTCCTTTCAGATTTGGTTGAACTGGCCCAGGGAGTACAACTACCTGAGAACACATGCTTGGAAAGGCAGTTGAGGCATACTGCCCAAACCACAGACTATTGAGAACTTGGCCAAAAGTGACTACTATGGACTGTTGACTTCAAAAGTGCTGATGACTACAATGAACTGTGGAAGATGTATGATTTGTTTTGAACACATTTACAATGACTGATGGCCCAGATTTGGCAAGCTACTTCACTCCCAGTGGAGATGAAAGTTTCACTGCCTTGTGTCTTTCAACATTCTTGTTGAGACAGGTTTCACACTTATGGGCCAATGCACTAACAAATCACTTATAATTTGCAGCGTAATGAATTTATTTGCTAAACTATGGATCAATGCTATACATAATATTCTTGAGTCAACATGAGCTCTTAATTAAATGTCCTTATTACAAATGTTTCTGGAAATGTTCCTTCAGATTACCAAACTTGAAGACGTGAGGCTAAACGTCAACCAATACTTATGCTAGTCAGATTTTGAGATGGGCCAGGGCCAGGTTTGAAAGTGATTATGCATGGCAGGTTATAAAACTGATATATGTAATCTAAACTATCAATAAATTGACTCAAACTACTCTGTGTCTCAGGTGATTCTGAGAGCCACAGTATCAGCCTCTAAGCAAGCCAATTTTAATGGTTGCCTTAAAAATATAAAAGAGAAGATAAAATTTGAGGCAATTAGTTTATGTGGCAGTGGCAACAGTATGGGAAATGAAAAATAAGGAAGTTAAAAAAGTGTAAATAAGATAGTATCAGTTTTTAGTATGAATTTGAAATCCTTATTGTAAACTGATGAATGTCATTGAGAAATACAAAAAGAAAGGTAATGGAGTAAGAACCTAATTTCAAGGTGCCTCTAGGGCAAAGGGCATATAAATGAAAAAGCTGACCTGGATTGTGGCCAGAATTTAACTGTTTGTTGTTGCTGTCATTAATAAAGAAACATGAAAAAATATATAGTTTCTCTTGGTACTCACTGGAGGGTAGGGGGAAAAAGGGAAGAAACAAAATCTAGAAAGAAATAAAAATCCAGCTTTAAGATCCCAAAATATGATATACTTCAGGCCTCCTTCATAATAACAAATTTTGCTAAAATATAATTGAAACATTTATTTTAAAAATCAATTGGTAGGCCTATTAGCCAAGGTGACATTTTACATTCTTCCTACTTTTTCAAGTGAGCTCTGTAGGCTACCATTAGAAAGTCCTAGCCAAGCCTAAATTGGCCTGTTGTGCTAGGTAGACCACACAGCTCTTAACAAACCCATTCAGCACCAATTCTGACCTGGCTAAAGTTAGGTATACCATCGGATCCTACAGGCATGCTCCAGTATTTTAGCACAATGAACCATAAAACTATTGGAAGTGAATTTTCAATCTCTCATGCCACATGGTGATTTGTTAATTCAGTTTGGTTTTCTTTTCATTTAGAGTTTTTTACTCCTATCAATAAACCATCTGCTTTTACTTATCAGATAACTTTTAAAAATGTATTTAATGAGAGAATTAGAAACCCACGAATTACTATATAGCAGAAAGAAAGAAGGAACTTGTACCCTTTGCAACAACATGGATGGAACTGGAGAATATTATGCTTAGTGAAATAAGCCAGTCAGTGAAGGACAAATATCATATGATCTCACCCATTACGGGACAATAATGAGCAAAACTAACAACAAGCAAAACAGAACCAAGTATATGAATACAAGGAATAGGCCTTCAG